>JAOQGN010221995.1:0-36576 GCA_027564295.1 Himantozoum antarcticum | reverse complement strand
ACACGTCTAATAGTTTGCATATTAATGCTTCACGTCAACTTAAACCCATCATTCAATTTCTGTGTTTCCTAGTTATATCATGTACATAATTTTTTAACCGAAGTGATTTCCACCCAGGAAACCCAACAGTCAGTGTCTTGTGTCATATCTTTTCCTTTCCTTTCCTTCACCTATTATTATGGTTTGATTGCATACACAAAACAAACATTATCATATTTGAATTAATACTATTTGACAATAATACACTAGATGATCAGACGGCAAGCTTCAGTGAATAACTTAACACTAGCACTTTTCTCACGAAGATGATAGACTCAGTTTCTAAGATCAAAGATGAGTGTATGTATTGTATTTGCAGTGGAAAATGGCCTCTTACTGTAAAACACAAATCATTGCTATTTGCCATACCCGAGAACTGGGACTAACTGTTAGTGATTTTACTGAAAATTCCAACGGGCTGCCACTGTAACACGCCCACCACAAGTATTTGATTCTCTAAATAATTATATAGCCATGTGCCAGTGTTTGATTGTTTTCGTGCAGCGCACGTAACCACCCCCTACCTGTACGCCACAGTGACAGTATTGTATGTAGTGGAAAAGCGATTAAATAAACACTGTTTGACTTCTCACGCAGGCACAACAGTGTGATGCACTTTTACAATACCTTTTATCTTGATAAAATACTAATAAAACCTATTAAAGTAAACTGACTCAGAATATTAGTAATGCATAAACTGGTCATGCACATATTTATCACTAACTAAAGAACTTTACAACCCAATTTTAAGTCGTGACTTGAGAATTGAATTATTGTGTTACTGTCCTAAGGTCATGGTCATCTCCACGCGTTGATACAACAAAGACATTGTCTGTGTCTATAGCACATTTTTGGCTAACTTTAGCTACAGCACCGAACGCAGGCCACCTAGCACTGTGAATATTAGTAATTAGACGACAACTTTTTAGTTATTTTAGTCGTTTAAAGTGTCAACAGTGATAAATGATGCGTGAATGATTAATGGTGCAGCCATATCATGGGAAAACTGTACAAAACCAGTGGCTAAGCTGGATCCCTTCAGTATCATGGGCTTGCACTTCTAAACGATGACAACAAAATTGGAATCTGCAACAAATTAAAAAACCGTGACAGATCTTTGCTGATAGTAGCTGGTGGTTTATTTTCCACTACTTTGACATTATAATTTCGACTTAGACCTTTAGCTAGCCTAGATTTTCCGGAAATATAATACCTTGGTCACGGGCATTAAGGCAGGTCAGCCATTTTGTAATCACTTAAAATAGTACAATTCTCAGAAGAGGAATACATGTAGCTACTTTGATACATACATACATACAGAACTCTGATATAACCTCACTGATAAGATAAAATGTAAAATTGTAGTGCAATGTTCGCTTCTCATAAATAATTTGGTGATCACTTCCCCTTTTATTCATTCTTCTGCTCCTTTCATAACATTAAAATATTATACACTGCACCACAATACCACCCTATATACAATAGTGGCAGTAATGATATAATACCTTCTGTGGGAACCAATTCAATCCATTTTCAGATAAACCAATTTGTAATTTATTCGGACAGGTAGTTTTATCAGAGAAGCATCTTTGTAACGATGATGATCCATTTCATTTGTCACCTTGACAGACAGATAATACGGAATGCAGAGCGCAGATATCACGCAATCAACACAATCAAGGCCTCACCAGTCTATTCAATACATCACTCAGCTTGTAAACAAATCTTACTGGGCATTAAGCAAACTGAACAGATGCAATTAGTAAAATCTATGTAATAACAGTTTTTGAGATGTGAAAAGTTGATTAAATTCACACAACATAGAATATTCGACATTCAATTAATTTCTTTCATAAAAATAAAATGTATCATCCTTAATTTGAATGAACCACAAACTATAATCCTAAATTTCTATGCTGGGAATATACTTAATAAATATAATTAATTTAATACTACATTTTAATGGAACAATAAACTGCTGTATGGCACTTGCGCGCAAACATCTGTCCAGTATTTAGCCAATCAGAGGAATCGAGGAGCTTACAGTTTTACATAGTCTTTGCCCAGCAGGATCTTTGTGTACTAATAGCGATTGATTGTTGCTATAACCACTATCTTGTTTGGATAAACTCACATTTTCACATCAAATTATTCTGGTTTCTACAAGATTAGTGACACTCCATTCTAATGGATTGCTATGTTTTACTCAGTTCCGGTTTGAGGAACACTTTCCTATGATTGCAAAATGGTTATGAAAGTTGAGCTGTATATTAGTAATATTTGTGACCTAATGAGATAATCTCACATCCCCTCATATTCCACCCGACATGATTCTACTTTTAATCCAATATTAGCTATTCACACACCGCATGACTAAATTTGTGCAAGACTTTAAAATTTCAAAATCAAAGGGTTTGAAGTAAATAAAATCCAAGCATTGTCGGTAGCTTTGGCATTAGATGACTTAACGGATTGCATTCTAGTTTCAAAACAGATTCTACAACCCCACCAGAATAATATTACACATATGAAATATTTATTACACACGATGATCTATTAACTAGACAGGAATCGTTTCAAACTTATTAGGATTTAGAAGTACTGCTTCAGATTGAGGCACGTAATATATAGCTGGGGTGCAAGCCCACAACTCTCTTTAAAAGTGTGTGAGATCTTGAGAATTGTGACGTAAAGAAAAATAATCATTACAAAACTCGATTAAAACTAAATGGCATTAATGCTAGCAGTTGATTAAATGATATGATGATATCTGTGCATATTAATTACTTGAGTTGGAATCAATCTAGGGTTTCGCTATTAAGTACATCAGGGCACATACAGCTAGCAATTGTTATGAGACTAGGCCTATCTTCCAACATCTTGTAGAAAATTGATACAGGTGTGGGTGGGACAGATCCCACCCACAGTTTAAGTCTGAAAGGCAGGGGGACCATTCTAAGTCATCAACATATCAACATAGAGTGTGGTATATTGCTTGTGTTGATGAATCATATGGCAAAAGATGGCTATGAAATTAAACACCTCCATTCTTATAAATAGCCGTGTTCCGATCAAGATATCTTATTATTTTTCTCACACTTTTGCGTCTATCAAGGGAATTATAAAAGTCAATGGGTGTTCAGACCACAACGTGACAGTCAACACATTGAATGATGAATAGCATTCCAATCTGGCCAGTGAAAAATACAAAGATCTCTAATCGTTCTCTAATCCACACTCAACGAAAATATAACACGGTCTCGAAAAATAGAATTACAATACCTGATGTAACATTTGCTAATGCTATTCGTTGAGTTGATGACATTTTTGACAAATTATCGAGCATACCACTGAGTGTAATGTCTGCTAGACAAAGGTTGACCTCTACCATTCGGTTGACAGCCTGTCAAGTTGTTCTAGTTTAGCATGGATGTACGTATCCTTGGTATTCAACAAATTGAGGATGTTATTATGCAAGTACGATGTATGAAGTTGTCTGTAGGTCAGAAGTCGTTTGTATGTCAAAAGTCATCTGTGTGTCTGAACACCATAACTTTACAAGCAAACAAACACTATTTCAGACATTAAAACCTACATAATTATATTTATACGGCTATTAAATTATTTATTTATATTGTTATTAATTATTTAATCGCTTTGTTAGGAGGTTACCTCCCTTGTAATTTCATCAAAACAGAAATTTTCCCATCGTTATGCAAGTTGTCTGTTTAATCGCACTTTCTTTTGATTGATGGGTCTTATTCATCTGACACACAAGTGCGGTGATCGGCTTGTAAAATACTCTATAAATTATTATACTGCTGATATATATCTATTTCAATTTAATTGATCACTCATCTTGATTCTTAGATTCTATTAAAATGACATTATATTTATTTTGAAAGATAAACCCCAACGGCAGCACACTGCGTATGTTAGCTGCTGCGAATCTGGTTTCCCCATTTCAAATTGCAAACAATCATGTTCTACAAAGGGCCTACGCCCTAGTGTCACTGAAATCTCAATGCTATTTAGGTTTCACTACTGCATACAGTACGGAATAACTGTAGTAAAAACGCAGCAAATGCTTTTCTCACTTTCTCTCAATACTTTGTTACTTTCCTTGCCAAAATTTGGTTGCTTATTTCAAGTTAAAATACATGTGAATTTAATTTCTTGGAATGTTTCAGTAAGATAAAACTTTAATTATGCTTTAATTATAATGCTATTTTGCTTTCTGGAAGAGGGACAGCTGCCAAATCGGTTCAAATGCTATTTATGCTGACAGCATTCTTCAAGGATCTTTGAAAGTGATATTAACAGCCGTCTAACCGGCTCACAGGCCGGGTGTATATGGAGTCGTAGCCTTCTTGCAAAACAGGAAAAGTGGTCAGTTGCTCAAACCAATTTCACCAACAAAATGTGTTCACAACAAGGAAGAACAACTTCCAATTCATCAAAACATGTATCAAATCATTGTTAGTATATCTGCTACTATTGTATACTAGAGATTGATAAACTGTTGATTATGTTTTCTAGGTGCTGTTTAAACTGACTGGTGCTATTTTAAAGTCTGGATTTCTCTAAAAAGATCTCATAACAACCCCAACTATTGCTGGAGGCATTTTGATCTCATCCTTCCCAAACCGCCTTCTCTATAAAATAGTACAGAAGCATCCTAGTAAGTACATTACCATTCCAGAGCTGCGGAGGAGAGGGTGTCGGTACACCATCCCCTAATGTCTGCCTATATGATTTCAAATATATTCTGTGCGCACTGGAGTTATATCGAGTTTGCTACAATGAATAGGCACGTAACGTTGATATTTCAACAGAAATGTAAGCCAATACATCATTTATATAGCTTTATGGCTTTTTAGGTAGAGTTAGAGAGCCTACGCACACGTATGGTCAAATGTCAATCCGTGTAACTGCCCACAGTCCATTATTTAGCGCATGGAACACTGGACTATGGCAGTTGACCCAATGTAATTAGATTTTCTGTAATTGTTAATATTGCAGTTCAAGCAGCAGAGAAAATGCCGGCAATTTCTATCACCGACATGCAAAATATTAAAGAGTTGACACACTCAAATAGCTCCCACATCTGGTTTAACAGGTGTGATGATGGTCACACAATTATGTAATATTAATTGTCAGCAAATCCCGATATCCATATTTATATAGATATAATTACCACAAGTTTAAGCTTGTTCATGCGGAGGGATTATGGATTGTGAGCCTTTGGTATAGGGAGTATAGATAGCTGAACTAGTCGCAAATGTAGTTATCGTGTCAGTTTATCGGAGTTTATCTATCAATTTGTCATATCAAACATTACATGTACCCAGGTTACCTATCTGCAGGTAACCCTTGCTACTTGCAGCAAGATCTATACCTACAATATGTAATAACTTGATGCCGTCAGCGCGGCGAGCTCCAACATAGTGCTGCAAGTCTCATCTAACAACAATCCAGCTAACCACACTGAAATACTAGGATTATCAGTCTTGTATAATTCATGCATATAACATCGGTTCAAGTTGAAATTTAAATGTTACAGAAATCAAAATGTAGTGGGTCTAAATTTTAGGTAAATAGATGCTTGCACCAGATGTATTGTTTTTTCCACCTACCAGTAGCATTCAATATTGGTGCCATATTATTTCTCATTAAAATCAATGATGTAGGAATGATAACTCCTAAGTTGTTAATTAGACAGATTGTGTACAACATATTATGGAAAGTATGGAAAATGACGTTAATTAATTTAACAACCGGTGCACTAAATATCAAGGAATTCCCGACACACATGGCCACACGATCTATATCTGTGGAATCCCATTATGTGCTTACAAATGGTACTTAATGTTCTTGGGCCATGGGAAATGAACGTTACTATTTATCGAATGATAGCCAAGATATTGGTGGACAATTTTCTCATCAGTTGCGTGGATGCTTATCTTGGTTTAAATATATCTATTCTCATATCTGCATTGTACTTTTTGTGGAGTCACAAGCAAAGTTTTGGAATATTTGTGTTGTTAATGGCTGCTGTGCTATATTTACTTGTGCTGTAAGAAAGGTAGTAGGTAGCATTCCCATGACCATACCTGGCAGTGTTCGTTTTGCATACATTAAATAAACAAATATCTCTAAATCTATCACCATGCATAGCCACTAAGCAGCCCTAAATTGTTCACCTACAGGTGACCATTCAGTCCCTGGTTGTAGTACACATAGCCAAATATAATCTGCTGATCTAAAGTTAAATCGTGATCCTTGACCTTTGCAGAAATATATAATGCATGCTAGTAGTTCCCAAATGCTGATAAGGTTAACATAATAGCACACAGAGTTGATTAGATGTATTTATTTTTAAAAGTATTTGTTTTCTAATGATTCAGCAGATCTGGCTAGAAAGGTATGCAGTCTACCCAAACAAGGCAGCCTTCTGATGCGCTCTCTAGACAAAACATTTAAACTTATGTTAATAATTATGATAAATGACATAAAAATAAAGAAATGTACAGATTTTTGTTACCATGACAACTGGACGTCGTAGCTTAGATGAATGAGTGCTGCAGTCATGGCCAGCTGGTGGGATTAAATGCTGTATGATACAAGGACATACATTGAGACAACTCTTCAAAAAGCCTCTGATAATCGTTCAGTGGCGGGCATTCATCATGCCCTTGCACGCACCTGCATTACATTAAAGAAAAATAGAGTTAATGTATTACATAATAATTGTGTGACAATATAAATTAATTAACTATAAAAAAGAACAGTAAGAAAATACTGAAACGACCCAATGAATAGTCAAGGCTGTGTAAAACCAGCACATGAAAGCTTGACAAGTAGTGATGCAATGTGGAAGTGCACTACTTTTCTCGCAATTAGGTCACGTCACGGTGAAGCTGGGGAAACCACTCAATAATTACTTCACCAGTTAATGATGCTTTTACTCACCTATAAGTACATCAGTTTTTTAAATTATGTGTCAGTGGCGTGAGAACTAAATAGCATGCCAATTCCATCCCAAAATGACATTCTTCGTCAGTAAAAAAAGAAGATTGTATTATGTATGTCAGTCACTTATATTGGTAAAGCAATATTTCTATACATGCTGCAGTGTGGCTCAAGGGCAGACAACTCGTATATTTGATACATCAATAGGAGTAGGAGAGGACAATTCCAAAATTACACAAATTAATTAAAAGCTTGCTGGTAACAATGAAGTATGGAACGATTAAATTCCTTCCCTTGTTAATATCATAAATTGTATTTGCAAAAATATATCATTAATATAATACAGAACAAAGAAGGGCATTAATAACTGCAGATCCTTAATTGCTTAGAGTGTCGGCTTATCTCCGATGTTACTGAATGTGTTCAGTAGAAATTCTGTTGTAAGCTGATAAATAAACCGGATGGTGAGCACAACATTATGCTGCTCCTTCTGCTTCCTCAGTGTAGATATTGATTGCTATCCGAGTACCATTACCACGCACTTATTAAAAGTAAATATACAAATATAATGTTCTTTGATAAGATCATTAATTACTTGATATAAAACTCCTGGCCATCTTGATCTTTAATCCAATCTTGTCTATTGACATCATTTGAAGTATCTAGCCACTGCTCTTCTATAGTGCACAAGACACTGCCACTGTAATATAAGATTCCCTGAACTAGACCTTGTTGGTGAGACTCTGAGGCTGACTTATCACCAATGTGACATCCGCATTGCGTGTGCGTTGTACAACAGTTAAGTTTGATTTTGAAACTGGCTGCATATACGGGTAGAGTCCAGGTGTCTGGGGTTGGAATTATCGTAACATACGTTTTCTAACATACATAATTATGAAAAGTGTGAGTGATAATGCGCCACTACTTGCCTATTGTTTAAACAAACTTGTGACGTTGTTTTCACAACACAATAATTATCTCACACGGGAAATTGATCAGATAGAAACTTATTGAAAAGGGAGATGTTAAATGCTAAGGTATGCATTTGTTGTAAGGTGTATGTTCCCTTTGGACCTTTGTCAGTCAGATGAAGGAAATGATAATCTACAAAATGCAGAATTCACACTACTATCAATGAATCAAAGCAAATAATATAAATACAGCTAGGAACTCTTTATATAGGAGATGTTAATAAAAAGCAATGCAGGCTCACTTTTATTGTAAACTATGCATCATAATATGAAACAGTTTTTAATTATGAAGTTAGTTATCTGCTGTTACTTGGTTTTTGATATTTGATCATCTTTTGTTCTGCAGTATAATTGCTGGGGTTTATCTGTAAACAGCATATCATAGCATCCTACTATCCATTAGTTTGTACTACTAGAGTATAAGATTGCTTAAAATAGGGAAGATAACTCTTGCTCTCAATATTGTTGCTTCCAGATGGGTATATGAGTGACCTATAATAAGATAAGTGGTCTTATATACCACTCTGGTTGTTTCTACCGTTGCTCTATCTTGCCATAGTAGGTAATGGTAATTGCTCTACTTTTAGTCTTTATAGTGAAATGTTAATTTGTAAGGGGCCTCATGATGTCATTGATGATGTCATGTTCATGACGTCATCCGTCATTCACATTTCTTTCTCTCTTATTTTACTTTCTCCAGTTCTCATAGCATCGCTTTCCCTCTCATATAGTCTGACACCTGATAGTGATCGACCAATGGGAAAGCTTAGCATAAACGGAGCACCCTGTAGCTTACTGCAATACCAACCATGCTTAGAGCGATACCATGCTTAGAACGATACCATGCTTAGAGCGATACCATGCTTAGAGCGATACCATGCTTAGAGCGATACATGGAAACATGGTGATTGTCAGATAGTCATGGTCTTTCTTTCACTCATCATCACTCATCAAATAATACGGAATAGCGTCTCATGAACACATAACATTGAAATGTGATATTAGAACTAACTCTGCATAAGTTACTTTCACTAATAGTGCACCTATATATACTTTATAATATGACTTGCCATGTGTACCTAAAGTAAATTAAAAAAGAGCATTGTTATTGCAAAACAGAAGCTGTTTGCTCTTTCAGTCAAAGTAAATATAGATTGTATAGGTTATTTACTTGCAGACCAAACTTGGCATACATTAGTCTATCTCTAAGTTGTTGAACTCATGGGAAAATAATAGTTTTGTCAAAAGCATTATTTAACAAGTACCTGTGGAGTACCTGCACCCACTGCGCATCCAAGAAATTTGTATGCCATTCTTAATATTTAAATTAAATTATTAAACTTTACACGACTCCATAAACAGATCCACAATTTATTTAGTTATGAACATTGCTATTGTAATTTATAATGATCATACTAAATTATCATGAGTATGAGGCTTTGAACATTCTTTGATTTTATTCATTGACTGCGATGATCGAGTGGAAACAATGTCGGCTCTTCGGACCGACATTTCTGGATGTCTAGACAGAAAAGTTGATGGTATAATACCATAACCATATTTTTATTGTATACAAACAACAATTACAGAATATCCTAACATTTAAATGATATATTCATTGCACATAATTAAGGTAGTAATTAGCTGGAGCTAGGTAGTTATTTTCCAATTGACTTGTATACAAAGAGAATTATAATATACACCAGCCAAGCCGTAACTGTCTGCTATTTGTCTACTGGAATTATGTGTATGTATATTTCTGTTTTAGTATCAACCATAGATTTACACCAAGTAAAGGCCAATTACTAGTGACACTGTTGTATTATGACAAGCGGCATTATTCCTACAAGGTAAGGAAAGATAATTACCACACATTTGACTTGCCCTGCACTAATTGTAGAAAAGAGCTAATCAACAGTTAAACGCAATAATAAGTAGTAACGCGGAAGGTATTGAATAGAACTAAGCTATAAATTTAGCTTAGCAAGCCATAAGGTGTCTAGAGAGGTCTGGTACGTCTCTCACTCTTATAGTGGAAGATGCGCCTTGCACAAAACACTTGGCCTCACATCTGCACGGAGGGCAAGTCACATTATGACACATGTTAATTAACAGCTTGTGGTGTGGGACAGGCCGTCACATGGTAAAAGCTACTATAACTTGCGTGATAATTTTAATAGCTATTTTAATGTTTTAAGAGCCATTAAGGTTAAGTTTTGGCAAAATTAAGGAAGCCATAATTATGGTTATGATTATTAATTCACACACCTGCAACATCATGTCATCTCGTCCTGCACATGCATTATCTTTGTCAAGTCATGTATGGTGCTTGTTAACTGGTGTATATATCTATATGCATCTGTATGACAACTCACATCTGCCTATGTACTGTACAACGTATACAGTAACGTGTAATGTGACATTGATACGTATGCTTCACTGGCCGCTCAACACCCCTCATCATTCTGCTTACACATTAAGCTACAATAAAATGAAGCACGCTTGACTAGATGGACTTAAATGAGAGAAAAGTGTGTACTTAGCATTAGCAATGCATGCACAGTGGCAGCCCGTGTCATGTGCTCCATGTGCTTGTCACTCGCCTACAACCTGTCATTACTCTTCACTTGCATGTCGTACCTCAGATAGAGTTGTCTTCTTATTGAATCAAAACTGAACGCAACATTCAGCCTGGATGTTGTTCTATTTGCACGTATCTGACAGTAATAGTTGAAACCCTACTAGAGCAGTCAAGACGTGTCAAGGCGTTAGATTTGTATCAACAACAACAGAAGTCATTGTCTTCAAAGCCTGACCTAGGCATGCATACATGACAATACACAGCAAGTGTGTGCAGCAAGTACTAGGGTTAAAGTGACATCTATTTATATGACTGTTGACAGTCATTTCAGATGTCAAACTCTAATGTTTACTATAACATGTTAGCTTTTTGATTTTTCATTCATGCCAACCGTTTTTATCGATGTTTTTGTGAACGCAATATGTCAGATCACACAGCAAGTAAAACAATTAAAATAATTTGTCAGAACACTTTGATACGCGAATCAGATAATTGATTTACGCAGACTATTGTAGCCCACCGCTATTACAATGCGCCAGTAATTGATAATCATCTTAAACAATTGACGAGCATTTACAAAAAGTTAAACCCTACTTCTTGTATTGTGTTCACGTCAATCAAATGTCATCTCAGCACTGCCAATTAACGCTTGCTGCCCATGCGATAAAATTCTCTTGATAAATATATTCTTGCAATGGTAACTGTAGCAAGTCGTGAAATCAGTAACCCAAGTTGCAGCTCATGTCGTATATATAATGACATGACATGCAAGCAGTTTTACATTTGTTTATAATATTTTTGTTAAACAAAGCACTTA
This sequence comes from Himantozoum antarcticum, assembly GCA_027564295.1. Classification (NCBI taxonomy): domain Eukaryota; kingdom Metazoa; phylum Bryozoa; class Gymnolaemata; order Cheilostomatida; family Bugulidae; genus Himantozoum; species Himantozoum antarcticum. The sequence goes on along the minus strand of JAOQGN010221995.1, from coordinate 25,196 downwards.
ATTAGCATATGAACTGGCATGGGAAAGAGATGACATTATCCTCTGATTAATTTAGGATTAATTTAAACCCATCTTTGATTTGTGCAGATGCAATATACATTTTTAAAACACAAACAAGTCCCGCCAAAACATTGCAAATGTCAAGATTATACCTAATTTAGCACGCGATTGGCGGACTCGTTACACATGCCACCACTGGACGCTGTGTTCTGTATAGAAGCCGCATGTTACAGTAACAGCTGCTTCCCAAACCCACTTAGCATATACCTCAAGAGTGTGTAAACTACAATCAGCACTCTCCAGTCAGGGCACACGACCAGTCTGTCTTTCAAAAGGAGCGGATCTAATAAATTATAAATATTGCTGGGAAATTGGATTTAGGAAATAAATTGTATTTATTTATTATTTTAATTTACTAAATTGTAAATGATTTTAACAAGAATCTGTCCTGGCAAACATAGTTGATGTGGTCAATATTCCAAGACCTGAAAGCGTACCTGATCTGATGCCTGAAACCTCTGAAACCACTCCTGTGAATATACTACTATGTAACCACAAATTAGATTCATATAAGTAATGCAGGCTGGATTTTTTATCTATTGTTAAATATATTTTGGGTACGGGCCAACTTCACCTGATACTTATTCTTAGTTGAAACCCTACTGTCCACTTAGCTGCTCTTCATGGTGCATGGTTAGGGAGTGGGACTGAGGGTGGGTGTGAGGCTATGAGGTAGGCAAGGCTAGGTGTCGGTGACCTGGCAAACAACTGGTCACATCTTGTCAAACTATGTCAGGCCTCATCAGCCTGAGCAGCTAGTGCTGCCCTGTGGCCAACAGTTGCTGCTCACTAAAGAATGTGCAAATAATAATTCTATTAATTCTTTTCTGCCTAATCGCAGGCCTACAATAATCGTGTTGATATAATTGGAATTTCTGCTGTTTATTTTAACACCTGTTGAAAGTATATCAAATCTGCCAGACGTTGATTTCGATGATAAATTCAAAGTACGTCAGTTTATTGTAGGCCTTTATATTCGATGAACTCAATTATGTTATCACTTAAGCCCATTATATCTAGTTGACAGTTTTAATCTTCTCTAGGCGGTCACTTGTGAAGTATTTTAATTTAGGATTATGTAACATTTATTTTTATAAAACCATGCACCATATGTTTGTTAATATAAATTAATGCTAAGTTTAATAGTACTATTGGGCACCACTCTGTTAGATGGCTCCACCATATGTTCCCACATTAAAAACATTCTGTTATAAATTTTAAATATTAATGATGACAAATAGCACACGCTTAAGCTTGACAAATTTTGTACCAATAATTTGCTTCCGACCAAAAATTAGCAAAAATTTCTTTTATAATTGTTTATGCTTTCCTAACAAATGTATTCATGGCTTACCTTTGTATTAGAGGATTGAACAAATATTACTTCCCTATTAATCTCATTACCGCTCTATATTTGATTAGGTTCAATTAAAAATTCCGAAGCATCTTTTCTTAAGAAGACAATCTTCCTTTTGTTGAGACACGCGACCCTGTCATTCCAGCCTGCTACACTCTGTAGCTATTCATTCTTACATCTCAAGCCATCTCATTCCTTGACAGGTGTCCCATTAACAGAGCAGCTGCCCCTAATCACACTCAAATCCTAGGGAAAAAATCTGTCAAAAAATACTACTCTGAACTTGTTTACTAGTTGACAAACTATTTATTTCCCAAAAAATACATTGAATTTTGTGTGTTAGTTGCTGCAGTTGGTAGTTATGTAACACTAACAGGGTTTTATTTTTAGGTGTTGTTCTCTCTGTGTATCAATAGATGCGTCCATGATTGTGTTACATATAATAGCCCACAATGTATTGAACTATGATGTACATAGGTAAAACTCATTAGCACACACCCCTTTGTGTGTGTGAGTATGCAGAGTCATTGAATGCAAGGTGGACTGGTCTCGTGCCACGAGTCAAATTGACCAATCAGCACACTGCTTTTATTCTATTACACCAATTAAATATTTCTTGATAGCGATAAAGATACAAGTGTAGTAAATTTAGCTTTCATAGACACGTGCCCAAAGGTGCAGCAAGGGTCAATGAAATCAGCCTTTGAGAACAAATATTCGATGGATTAATTTTTTACAATATTCTGATTTTGCTTTTATCTGTAAGTATTTTATATTGTATTTTTAGCTTCTATAAGATATTGCTGTGCTTCCATTTGGATTTGGTGACTAGCTAGATAGTTAAAAAATAAAATGCATAAACTTTTAAAATAAAGATATGTCACCAGACAATCAAAGATGGAAGAGTGGGAAAAATATTTTGATCTGCTTCAGATTTAATTTATCTTTTTAGTAGTATTATTTTATTGTTGATGGTAGTATAGTCAAATTATATATTTATGAATTCGTACATCTAACATGTCAATATAATAATATTATTTTATTTGGATTTGAAATCCTAACTTAATTAGACTTTAAACGGCAAGTAGTAGTTCAGTAGGTGCTGGTTGTATTTATGTATGTGTATAGAATTGTAGCAGAGTATTAGCCTTGCAACTAGTGGATGAGGAGGGAATCTGAAGGTATTCCCAACTGAACTGCAGTCTTAAATCAAGACAATCAATATAAATATAATCATAATATCAGGATATTTTATTCCAACTGAAGCTTCCTGGATGTATGACTGTGAATCCAGAATATATGATATCGTCTTCAGCTTACCCTCCACACCACCGGCACCATCATGATCATAATGTTTACATGGTGTCTATGTTCTACTTGCAGGTTGTAGAGAAATACGCAGCAAAGATGTCTAGAACTTATCTTGTCGCTTTCCTTACAGCTATTATAGTACAAGTAAGTAGGTTGCATAGTGCTGCATATTCTACTACATCTTTGCTTACTAGTACTAGCAATGTCAACTGTCAATATCAGCTTGCAGTAGCAAGAAAGAATACCCATATTAGAAGGAACCTGTTATTGGAATCTGTATTTAGTGAGTGGCACAAATATTTAATGCAATTTGTTGTTGCTGAAGCATTAATATAACCTGATATGTGTTTGTAGGTATCCGCTAAGGGAGTATTTAAGCTGGAACTCTTTCAGTTCACCAATGACATTGGATTATTAAATAATCGCACATGCTGTTCAGGACAACTTATAAATAATTTGTGCACTGATAAGTGCAGGACATACATCCACATATGCGTCAAACACTACCAAACAGATATCACACTTGGACAATGCACATATGGCGAGTTCACCACAACTGTCATGGGCAACAACTCCTTCTTCTTCCCCAGAGAACAGGGAACATTTACAAACCCACTGGAATTCCCGATACCATTTGCTTGGCCGGTAAGTTACCAACTAACTCTACTCGTTAACATAGATTCCTAGTCTAGAATCTATATTAACGAGTATCTATGATTATCATGAATCTATGTCTATGTGGACCTCTTGTGATTCAATCATTCAAATTTGACAAGTTATGAAATTATACGTGCTGCTAATCGAGCACTGAGAGCTTTCACTGTCCAGTAGGCCTACTACAGTGCAGCTGCAATGTACAAAGATACTTGTAGACCTATAAAATAAACAGCAAAAAAAGCAGATGGCATTGCTACAGCGGCAGATAAAAGTTTGTTTGAGGCTTAATGACTGCACTGTGTATAGTAAATCCAGCAGGCCTCCTTTCTTCTAATGCCAATGGAAGCTAATATACAGTGATTAGTGGCTAATAAGTGAGCAAGCCTTGTCTCCTGCAAACTGATACATCTTTCTGCTCCCAAAACATGCTAAATTTTTGCTCCTGTTACTTTTAGGGAGATTTCAGTTTGATCATCAATGCATACCATGAAGTTCCCTCAACACCCAAATGTAAGTTATTTTATAACATCTAGCCACTAAACCTGAATCTCATTTATTCAATCTAAACTACCTGGTGTGTTTATAGATATATGCACAATGCTATGGTATTGCTAAAACTGTCTAAGCTTGTTGTAAGGACAATTTACTGCACTCAGATTTGATGGATTGGTTAAACTGCTAAACACCTCTTTTCACCTGCTATGCATTGAGTGCTCTAGCTAGATCGGATAACCCCGTGAGTTGGGACTTTATGGAGCATGATGGACTACAACAGGCGATGGGCACGTGTGTGCCTTCTGCAGATGTTAAAATTATCGATGTCGAAACCTGGTTATGCGTTTAATCTCGATGATGCCCAACCCAGTCTCTTGTGTATATATTTGATTTAGTGCCATGTTTACAGCATTCCTACCCATCCAGGTATTGCAAATATTAGAGATAGAAGAAGCGCCAAATCGTACCTTAATTGTGTAAGCTGTATCGGTGTGAACCAGCGCACCTGGCACGTGACCCAATCACTCAGTAAACATATGAGTGGCCCTCAATGCTGATACCACTTTGGTTGTGGTTGGAGATTGTGTACAGCAGTCAACCATTTGCAAGATATTGCGTTCAGGTTTCATTTCCTTAGCTGCAAATGCAAACTACTCCAATGCTAGGCTACACTAACCGTTTACCCCATGTTGCGCTTTCTTCACTCTTCCTACAAAATTGTTATTTAAAGCTGTTCAAAGTTAAAAATGATTGTTGCACATCATTGAGCGGACAGTGTGTACGAGTATGCTAGATGGCGACGTGCTAGACATGTGTAGCGTCTGTATAGCCGGGCATTGAGAGAAGCAGAGCACGGCTATATGCTTGGCTTTACTATTGAGACAATCTGCTTCCACCACTTGACTATAGATAAGTGAACAAGTTAACAATTGCATTTGTTACTTACGCTTACTCTGAAAACAGAGCAAAGGCGGCAAAACATACAAGCAACACTGAATTCATTCTATTTGTTAAAATAATAAGATGGAGCGGCGCGATGTACATGATCATTTCACCGCCTACCACAAGCTTGCTTGCTTAACTCCTGCCTTACGTTCATCTACATATTCTTATGGCACGTGCTCGCTGCCCAAGAATAGAACTAGAACAAACAGTATTATTTATCATGAATCAAAATACAAAATATCCTTCAGGAGTTTTGAGTGTGAGGTGAGCTGCCTATATATATTTCACACAGTGATTAGTTGATTGCATTGTTATTGTGGTGGTTTAATATCCATTTGCATTATCGTATTCTCGTCAAATAGCCATTAATCACCTTGTTCGTGAAGCCTCGGAAAGAAACATGTGCAGGTATTTTGCATTTTCAGTCGCGCTGCTAGTTCGAAGCGCTAGAAGTTGCAAAAACCGTTCGCTAATATTATGTGTATTTGGGTGGCAACAAACAATTGCATTTTAACAGGTAGTCGTTATGAGGTAGCAGGATTAACTTTTGACCAGTAAAATTTAATTGAATTGCTCCTTTGTCTCTAAAAACATCACACTTAGGAATTGAATAACATTGCATAAATCTACCAATTAGCTGTGATAACAAGGCATGCAGTGGCACAGTTTGCTCAAAGTTGTACCTACCAGATCTACAGTAATTAGCTAAAGATGGTGAGTATATTTGTATTATTTATATTCTAGATTTTGTGTCTGTTATTGTAGCTGAAGCACTCATCGCCACTTTCCAAGGTTCAAGCAGTAGGCCTACTCTTCCAACTGATGACTGGAAGAGGGTACAATGGAACAGCACTAACTCCCAGTCTATCGACTTCCGGTACAAGATAGCTTGTGATGTTGACTTTTATGGCAATGGCTGTAACAAGATATGTATAGAGAGGGACGACGAGCTAGGGCATTATGAATGTGATACCCAAGGAGAGAAGCTCTGCCGACAAGGCTGGGAAGGCGAATATTGTGACAAACGTGAGTTAGATCATCATTTGTAGGCTTTTAGTTGGTATCCATTTCTTCCAGTCTCAGAGCATGGACAAAATTCGCTACTAGCCAGTTAGTTCAACTCTATTCTGTGTATATTCAGTACATCCAGAGCTTTCTCTGCTAATTGGACATTAACCAACATTGGAGTTAGATTGCATCAAACAACTAGCGCCTGCTGTCCGTCTATTGCCTGTCTATCGGCAGCACTGATGCTGTCGCTGCTGCAGCCATAAGCCGATTGTCTGCACTTGTGGTGTAGGCTGTGCAGCTAAAGGGTACGCACGCGGTACGGTACCCTGGCTAAAGGTTAGCTTCAGGTTGGAAAGAGTAAAACAATTGCCAACGAACCTAACAGCTACATCTACTCATCTCATTCTTCCTTTTCAAAGATTTCCTGATTTTTTGTTTAAGTGACTGACCAGTTGCTTGAGTTTTAATGTATCATATTGATCGATTCATTAAGCATGCATTGGCTGATAGATGTTACAATAGTAATTAAGTTTATCTGAGCTGTCACCAATTTAATAGCGCCCTGTGCCCATGTTTGCTGTATTTACGGAGTAGATAAGTATTGTAGCTGTCTTGTCACCGGTATTGTGTAGCCACAACTAGTAGGCAGGTGTGATCAACCATTCAATAAGATTAACATTGTATGGTTGTGACACCCGGCCTCAAAGGCCCATTAACCCCCGTGTTACGGGCTTCAACTGGATGGATATAGTCACCTTGCCTTAACGTACCTCCTTATCTTAATATATAAATGTAATTCTACCATTGTTTGTGTACTTTGTTTTGTGTAATTGTCATTTGCCTATAATAGACTGCTGTATATATGCTTTAGCAGTTGTACGGTGTTTATGGATGTGAACATCTGTCTATATTGCTATCTCTTCATATCTATACTTCTCTCCATTCTTGTTCTTCAGTCTTCACCTACCTATAATAATAGTTTACAACTTGTCATAGGCATTTAGCACAGCTGTCCCTCCTTCGTTCCCTGTTCACTCATCCACCCACCCTCCCTATCTGTCTCATTGTTCGTTTGCCCAATGTAAGATTTTAATCCATTCTCATTAAAAAAAATTATTTAGGGTAGTATTTCTTATAATTTTTATGTCTATTTTAGCCATCTGCTTGGAAGGCTGTAGTAAAGAACATGGGTCTTGTAGCCGCCCCAATGAATGCAGGTAGGTACTATGTAGATCCTAGGTTATTTAGCCGCTGGCCGGCGTTTATGCATAACTGCATGTTACTATATTATCGAGTATTTTATGTAATTTGATGCCAACTCTTCATAACGCCGATTGTGTCAAACCTTTGTAAATGTTTGATAATATAAAATATTTATGAAAACTTTATTTCTAATTTCTCTTTATATTTCACTCGCTACTTTTGATCCACAAAAGCTTGTCAATACGTTGTTGATTGCCTTATTCAATTTCCAGTCTCTGCCCCAAGTATATCATATAGTTAAATATATTAAATTGTATAATTATCAAGTATTATATTTTCGTATTGTTTAAATATTTTGTAGCTGTAAAGTCGGATGGCAAGGTAGACTGTGTGCTGACTGTATGACATACCCGGACTGTGAGTACGGCACTTGTACAGAGGCATTTCAGTGTACGTGTAACAATGGCTGGGGTGGACTCTATTGTAACCAAGGTGAGTGTGTGGCAGCCTAAAACCATGTTCCGTCATAATTGAAACATCTTTGATCCGATGGTTACTAAGATCTTTGGTTACTAAGATTTTCTCATGGTATGTAAGATTTATTAGCCCTGTTGAATTATTATTTGAATATCTAAGCTCAAGTGTATTATTCATGGCACGCGTTTGTCTGTTGTTAGATTAACTCAGCTATAGGGCTCTTCAGATGACTTGTTCAAGTGCTTATATTTGACTTTGTTGTTGTGTGCGCTTGCTTGCTGTCTTCAGGACTAGGGCAGTTGACTGATATAATTACAACGTAGTAAGCACACGGCACACGAGCCAATTGTTGCCTCTAAGACCAGTTGTCATTATTATTGGTTAACACAGACACCTGGCATTTCTTACTTGATAGCCGTGGGATCCAAATTTTTTCTTGTGTGTAAAAAGTGTGTATACACTCTACAGTATACACATTACAATGACATGCGATGGCACATTGCAAGTATGTTAGATGCAGCCAAGTGCTGTTCCATCCCAGCATAGACTATAATAGCTGGCTTAGACATTGTTACCTGCTCAGCTGCAACAGAGCGGCAGCAGCAAATAGCTTCTACCTAACTATCACCATAATGAGATGAATTTAAATTTCAATTGTAATATAGAAAAGCTAAATCAATTGAAATGACAGCGAAATCAATATATGACAAGCTCAATAGAAGGAAAGTTTTCAGCTATTTGACTTTGTGTTTGCTGTTTGCCGCTGCTTGGGCTAGGCACACGCTAGGTACACGGAATCTCGAGGCTTAGATCTACGTGTTTGTCTTCTGAATATAAAATTTAGTTCATGTGACAGTTGATGCTACTTGAAACTTTTGTAAAGTAAGGTTGAAAGTGCGCGGTCACTAGGGAGATACTAATACAATGATTTGCTGCAGCAGTAAAGCTAGGCTCAATTGACTCGATTTTTTATTAATGCACCTAATACAACTAAAACGAAGCTAGGCATACGATGATAGGAGAAAAATGTGTCGTTAAATTTTAATTGTTGCAGTTTGTAACGGAGTATAATAGTTTTGGACAATGTTTTCAGATGATTAAGAACACAATAAGTTGGGCCTGCACCCAATGTTAATTGTGCCAAATCAATATCTCTTTCAATTCACGATGAATAGATGCGTTTATTCAATAATATTTATTCTTAGTACTATTTCATACATGATCTGCCATCATAAATATTGAGTGACTGGACTGTAAGACTGATCAACCATCTCAATTAACCAAAACAAAAATAAACATATACAATGCAAATTGCCATCTGACAATTTTGTGTCAATGTGTTAATGTTGAAAAACTTGCAGAGCTATCTACTACTTACGCTGGTGACGAGAGTGTGACGAGCTTGGGAAACCATTAACATTTAGTTTAAAAAACTGGCCTAAATAATTAACCTTTATTAGTCAATTAGCTGCTGAGCCGAAAGGCAGTTAGCCAATGGAGTACAAGAAGAGCTGAAACTAACAACAAGATTGTGGTTTCCAGGGTACAGCTATGCAGTTATAGGGCCACATGTGCCCCTAACGTAATACAACCTCTTTTAGGTCCTTTGATGTGCTCAGTAATCAGTATATACATGTCATGTTACTCACCTGTGTCAGACAGACAATATCAGGATATCTAGGAACTGATGATTGTCTCATATAAATACGATTCTGAGCAGTTTCAAAATGCTTAATCTTACAAGATAAGGAGTTGTGTGGGAGACCTTGTCACTCTAACCGGTCGATGGTTCAGTCACTGTTGATGTTGAATAATGGCGACCTGTTACTGTCCTATAATATCTAGTTGTCTTTTGTAGATCTGAACTACTGTACTAACAACAGGCCCTGCAAGAATGGAGGAACCTGTACTAATACTGGTGAAGGGTCTTACACTTGCACCTGTCCATCTGGTTTCACAGGCACCAACTGCGAGACGGAGGTGGATAACTGCCGGCAGCAACCGTGTCAGAATGGAGGATCGTGCAAGGTAAGTCACATGACTAGCAGACGGCTTGCAGTATTTCTCTATTCACAGCTAATTATTTCCAATGTAATGTCAAAGTAAAATTACTCCACTCAACCTCAGCATTTAATTTACCCTCAGGGATTTCTGGGTGATATTATTTCAATCCTGGTCTAATTATATCGAAGTGTGCCAACTGATAACCAGAGTCTAGTTAGCGTGTTGACTGGCTGCATATTTTACTCTGGGGTCTTATTGAAGCACGTAAAACCGTGCTTAGCATTGCCAATTACCGTGATTGCTATAGATTTATACGTGGATATTGTACCCTCGACAAGAAGCATAGTTCAATCTTGGGTAGAGCCTGGCGTTCTACGTAGAGGGATAGAAAGTGTGAGTATCACTTGTTAGAGATATTAATGGAATAATGCTAATATAATTGATCGTTGCATGTCATTTATTAGGTTAGAGCTAGCGTGATAGAGTTGTATTATGTCTCGCTGTCATTCATTTAGCCGATGCTGTCGCCATTCACTGCTTCACACTGAACTCTCTATCATATGATGGAGGGTTGAAAGATTCATAATCTTGTCTCTTGATGTTAGGGAAGTTGCGTATTCTGGAAACATTTTTATTATTTTGTAGGATGTCGGTAACGACTTCCTCTGTGAATGTCTTCAAGGGTTCACCGGAAACCACTGTGAGACCTCGGCAGCTAGGTGCGAGGAGAATCCCTGTGGCAATGGCGGCAGATGCGAGCCGATCGGCTCATCATTTCGCTGTCATTGTGCTCCCGGATGGGCGGGAGTTAACTGTCACAGAGAAAGAGATGAATGTATGACTCAGCCACCACGCTGCCAGAATGGTAATAAATTGTAGCTCTACCTCTGTTTACTGTTTACATGCTTGTACAAACTTCCGCTGGCGGTAGGCATTGGGTTGCTAGGGCAAGCCTTAAACAATGATATGAACAACATGCTGCTGCATTGCACTGCCGCACTTGTTACTACTGCTGCTGCTACTGTCCATATAAATAAACCATTATCTCAGAGTACTCTGGATTCCTCAACATTACTGTCAGTTGATTCATTTATTATACAGTAATGGCTTTATAACTCAACAAATGTAACAATATTGTTTTTCGTCACTGGTAGCTTAAAACAGTTACAAACTGTAAGCTATTGATCTTGGATAGAAAAACTTTTGCCTTAAAAACAGCTCATTAGAAGTAACTACGTTCTCCATTACCCCACCAGCGCGGCAGCTGGGTTATACGTAACGTCGGTAAGGAGGATGTTGCTGTTCCGTCCTCCACCCTCGCCATCTAAGTACCATGCAGGTCAGCGATATTGCTGACTACCTGATGCTGTTTTATTTAATAGCACTGGCAGTTTATATAACTAAATATCCTCATTAGCAATGATTAGTATTTTACAGCCTGTGGGCGGCCAGTGCACTTGATGATCGTGTTTGTATATAGTCTAAGTTGCGCATGGTTACTGGGAAATGGAGGCAGGTTTTGTTGCTTGCTCTGTGTAGTTCTCCGCCCTTCTTTCGAGTCCTTAAGTGTGCCAGCACCGCACTATTAGTATCTTTGATTGCCACATAAGAGGCGAATGTCATCAATAAATATGATAATGGCAGCTAATGCTATATGAAATTTAAAGCTTTTCAACTGAATGACGATTGATTTGTTGCAGGTTAGTGGCGGCCTGTCTTTGTACAATCATAGGATGGTCACGCAACGATTTATCTATCATTTCGCTGATTGTCGGCAGCTGCCGGTCGGCTTATACGGGCTGCCCAGCCTACCACACATGGTACGGCATCTGTTGTTACTTGAATACCTGATTAATCTGATTCTCTTCAGCTTAATACGTACTTAATTATCAATGGTGGCCATTACCCAAGTAGAAACTTTCTAATTATATCTAATTGTATCGATTAGACGTATAGTATTTCAGAGCGCTAGTCAGTAAGTCAGACCATGTTGCTCAGCCTCTCATATCGCTGTCAACTCCATACTTACCAATGCTATCGTATGTTATAGGAGGTCGGTGTGTAGACGGACTAAACAATTACAGCTGTGTGTGTTCCGCTGGCTATAGTGGTGAGAATTGTGAGATCAACAACGACGATTGTGCCGAAGAAAACCCATGCAAGAACGGCGGGCGATGCGAAGACGGTGTTAATGATTATAAATGCCTCTGCAGACCAGGGTTTGCCGGTAAAATGTGCGACACCAATGTTGATGAATGCCAGACCAGACCATGTGCTAATGGAGGTAAGGAGTGATCAAATAATGTGTACACTTTGGTATGGGTCACAAAGTCTTGTTGAATGCTATACTATAATTGTGTTGATAATTTCCGAATTTGCAAGTAATGTATATTAAACTAGGAATTGGAAGATTTTATTCTGCTCATTTAAAATTTATTCAGCAGAAACACTGAGAATTAATATTAAAAATTTGAAATTTTATAAACCATAATAATTGTGAGTACAATAATTTAATTATTTCATATCACTATATTATATTGTGATATTATTTATGTAAATTGTATTTAATTTTGTGTTGTATCATTTGATAGGCACATGCATGGACAAGGTGAATGATTTCCAGTGCTTTTGTGCTGCCGGCTTCACTGGGCGTATGTGTAATGAGCAGGTAAATGAGTGTGCATCTAACCCCTGCAAGCCTGGTCGGGGCACCTGTGAGGATCTTGTCAATGCATACAAATGCCACTGTAACTCTGAGTATGAAGGCACCGAGTGTCAGTTTCTATTCGGCAGCGCCCCCTCCAGCACAGAGAAAGTCACACAACCCACCCAGCCACCGACTACTACCGTTGAGATTGTTAGACCTACGCCTAAACTAGGTGCATCTAAATCAGGAGATACGAAAGATCTCAGAGCAGGTGGAAGTGATGTGGATTTGACGCAGCCACAGCTAATTCTAATAGTGTGCCTAGGTAGTGGAATACCTATGGTTCTACTGTTTGTATTGGTAACAATACTATTGTGTAGACGCTGCAGAAGAAGGGCGGAAGATGAAAAGAGTGTGGAGTCTCGGCAGAATGAGATCAACGGAATGAATAATAGGATACATAACCCAGTGTCAACCAACGGTGGCAAAACTATGAATGGCAATGGCAAGCTGGCAGATTATGAGTATAGTACTACTGAGAAGAAAGTGATAAATGAGATGGATCTTTCTCCTCCAGTCGCTTCTATGCCACTAGAATACAAAAACTCTGCAGCTGCCCAGTCAGCTACCAAAGTCTTACATAAAGACTTAATAAAAGATATTAACACTGCGAAAGAAAGGCGTCTATTAAACGAAGCAAATGCAGCCAATGCTGCCAGGCCAAATGAGCCATTGACTTCTTTAGAACAACCATATCTACAATATTACCATTCAGAAAGACTTTGTAGCCCTAGTACTGACACTTTGTCGCATACGACAGTGGGCTCCTTTGTACCGCATGGTAACAATGACAATAGCAATAACAGTAATATAGAGCGGCGCAGCAGTAGAAGTATACCAACAGTATGCAGCTCTGTGGCAGCATCAGCAACAACAGCACAGCCAAGCTCAGATCATGCTAATATACCTAAATGCAGAAGCTCGGAATATATCAGGTAAGCTATTACATCATCACACTGATAGTCAGCATAACCAGGCTACCTAGCAGTAAACAAGACTCCCCCGAAGTGTGCTCAAATACAAACAATAATCCTACCATGTGCTAGCATATCAACATTGACGCCCAGAGCTGTAAACAACTATTTAGTACACACGCCTAGGCTTTGTCTGAATGTTACTTTATTGTTTTGAATCTGGTATCGTGTTGGCCAAGTTCCTGTTTTCGAATAATGAGATTTTAAGCCGATGGGAAAGTTTATACCATGGCTTACTATGCACATTATTTATACCTTTGATCTAACGGAACAGCAATTGGATTCTATTAATTCTTATGTTTACCTCTGGCCTGCTTCTTAGATTTATTCAAACAGATTCGATCTCTTGAGATGTTGAAGAAAATTTGATAAGTTATGTGCATAGTAAGTCATGAGGGATTTGGGTGAAAACTTTCTATCGCATTTGATGTTAGCTCGCTGAACCCTGTACGTAAAACATTGCATCTACGGTAGCCGATTTTATTGTCTTCTAATGCTGTGAATAAAGGCAAATGTTACTACTTGAGAATTCCTTGGAGTGTTTGGTGATGACTAAAGTAGAACACTACTGCAGCAGTCAGAAGCTTATAGATAAGATAAAATATGCTTGTGAAACATTTCCAATGAATCCCCCACCGAGCCTGTAATTTTTTAACAGATAAGCTCAGTCGCTCAACAAAGTTTAAACCAATCGCTGAGGATTATTTACCAAGCAGACGTACATAGTTCGATTTCCAGTTGCCTATGACTCACTAATCACTTACTTTTTATATTTCTCTGTTTTAGTCAGCAGCAACAGTCATTTAGGCATTCAAATGTTCATAATGCATCGCAGAGAGGATATTCAATAAATAATTCACAGCAGCACCCACAACAGCACCCACAACTGCACCAGCTATCTAGTGGTTCACCTACTACAGATTCACCGTCTCAACAGTCTGTGACGTATGTTACACCTAGCACTAACACTTGCTCACAATACAATGCTACAACGGTATGACACACTGTTAGCACTCCACATGTCTATGACATGGCTTTGCAGGTGCTCAACATGGGTCAGCAGGTCCTTGACATGACATACAAACTACAACCGATGGTGCAATACTCATAGTCCTAGTAGTCACTCTCTCTTTCTTACTCCGTCTATACCCAGTGCTGCTGATGCCACTACACGGCTTGGCTAGGCGTGGCTCTACTGCTGTCAATGGTAGCCTTACAATGTAGCTGAAGCTGTAAGCTCTCTCTATTGTGGTCACTATTTTTGTACATTGATATTGTAGTAGTTTTGTATTTTATAACTACTGTAATTATTCTCTTTCCGCGCAGACCTACATATTTGTCAATTTACCACGTCCTTCTTGACGGACCTAAACCACTGCCTTGTGGAACTACATACTCATGATTATGAATTTGTATGTTGATGCATATGGTTTTGTATTACGACGTTCCTGCTCTTTCCAGATGCAATATTATATTTATTTTGTAATTAGTAGCTAAAAATTAATTAATATATTATAATTATTGATATTATCGTAATATTTTGTCATGGTTTGAGAATTTCAATTTCTCATGTGGAACTAGTCTTTTCTATATAGTGTACATGCGGCACAAACTGCAGTGTTTTGAGAGCTTTAGTACTGGTGAACTGGGCTTGACAGCCGAATTGAACTATATAATTTACCGTTTCATATAGATTTTACATATATTTTTTGCTACGAAATGCACAAATTATGAGGTTATGTAATTATTATTAAATTATTTCCGTATAGGAACTGTGCTTGGAACAAGCACAGAAAATTTAGTCACAATATTCCTTTTTTGTTTGCTTGATATAGTCCAAGTATACAGGCTACAAGTTGTAGTAAAATTGTTACTAAAGTTGGGCTATATTCTCAACCCGTCAGTCAGTTAACTTATGGTTTGTAAATTCTCTCAAGATTATATTATATGATTTTATTAATTTATCATAGATTGATATGAAGTTCATATCATTGTTGGTTCATGACATTTGACTTGCATGTAAATACTGATATAGTAATTAATTTTGTACAAATTCTGCTTAGATGAAGCAGAAGGTTATTTATTTTTAGCATCTCACAATGCTATACAGTACATACAATAAAAACTTATAAACTTTAAACTACAATATTTTGCTTCGACCAAACTCAATTGATTATTAGATCTGTGTCACCAGTAGGGGTAGTGATTAATGAGCGCATGAGAGATTTAAATTTATATAATTATATTTTTATCCCTCAACAAAGCATGAGATATTAATGGCCTAAAAGCAGCAGCAATTTTAGCAACCATGATGAGGAAGGGGGGTGTTTGCTCATATTTTGTGATGAGGGATTCTAGTTTGGCGAGGTACCTTTTTAAGCATGAGTGAGGTGACAAAACTATAATAAATTGAGCTTATTGGCCTTATTGATCAATCATGCAATGCACAGTAAAACTAACCGCTCAATATCAAATCACTTTCTTTTGAGTTAATCGGCAAAAACGGAGAGCCTGGTAGACGATTCAACTTATTTTAATTCAATAGTGAACAATTTTATATTTGAGCCGATGACAAAAGATTATGGATGCACTGTGGACTGTGTGGAGTGAATATAAGCCAGCAGGCCTGCTGTGTAGGATTATCTATTAGACTAGAAAACTACAATATGATGCTTCAAACATCTGCCACTTGTAGCCTGAGTTTCATACAATTACACCAGCAAGTTACACAATGCTATATACAACAAGCTCTATGTAGGAACACAAGCTATTCTTACAATTTGAGCATAGATAACAAACACAGTATATTTTTGCTTTGTAAACATCACTTAGAGAATATTCAATGCATGGTGTCTTTGATGTCCGATACTAGGCTTGAATTAGCAATTGAATACAATTGAACTTTTCCCCCATTTGATTTTGACCTAAATATGGTTTTCCATCTGCATATTGCTTAAGCATGCAGATGTTATGAATATTATGCTACGGCACTCGGTTCATTTGTGACAAAAATAGTACCAAGAGCAAAGGGCTAAGAAGGTGAGCAGGGTAGCTGTGGTTTAATGGTCACCCCTTGTTCGGCCTTTATATTCACCATAGCTTGACACCAGGCCAACAGTGGTCCAAAGATACTCTGTACTAAGCAAACTTGCTACAGGCCACAGTTTGTAACAAAGATGAATATTTGAGATTGGGTATTCTGGTTTTGATGTGGAGGTATTAATAAGTACATTCACTCGGGTACAAAATGACGGCTACGGTCTGGGTACTAGGTAAGATTGGATAAATAAATAATTAATATAAATAGTTTTTAAGTATTTAAAGAACAAACAAGCTATATAATTTATGCAGGGAGTTGAATGGCCCTACAACTCCTTGATTTATGTACATTGTATAATATAATAACATAAACAAAATAAATATAATTAAGTACGGGATGCTTACCGCTACAAGTTATATGATCCTTGTAATAGTGTAGACAGATTCCTATAATCCAACAATAGGTTACATCCCGACTCTCGTCAGATCAACTAAAATCCTGACTTGTTTGGCAAGGCTTTGCAATCGTACTGAGAAAAAAATCACTCACTAATGGAAATTTCACTAACATGACTCAAGGCCCGGGCAGGCATGTGTGGGCTTGTTGCTGTCCATTTATGGCTGCTTCTTGCTTACATCACGCTTGCAATAGTCCTGGATTTCCCAACTTCGTTAATCCGGGGGTGCTGTTTATTTAGTAATTAGTCATAAAATATAATACCAGCATATCAAAAATAGCAATCTAATTTAGAGCGATTTTCAATAAATAATAAAGGTACCTTCGAGATCGCGATGCCAACAAAAATATTTAGAAAATATTTTGTATAGTATTTTTAATCTTTTTTTGTTTCACGCTCCGGTCTAGACCGGCGCATGACCAATGCCAAGATTGGAATTAATTTATTCAAGAAACTCAGATATGGCATCGACGTATTTGGAATGGTCTGATTGCAGCAGTTTCACAGCATATCATGATCCCGTATCTTGAAGGTACCCTAATAATTATTTTTTTAAATATTAATTCGGAATGAAAATGTTCACCATTTTGTGCAAAATAAGATAATTATAGTGACTACAATAATTATGCTTATTATTATTTATGTAATAAACATGATTAAATAATAATAACACAGTCTGCATGTAACTTTAATGGGACATAAAAACACAGTGTCATTGCTATTATTATTGCACAACAGTCATCATCATTATAACACGTATATTTGCTATTCGAGTTTGGTTAAATTTTGTTTCAATTTTTTTTAATTTTAGTATTTCCAATTGAGGAAAACTATGGGTTTAATAAATGTCGATGCGTGTTATGATGTAGCATATTATAGAATATTAGTCTGGGTGGGTTCCCAGTGTAGCAAGGGGTGGGGGACCTTCCCCTTCTCTGCTACACTGGGAGCCCATCCAGGTTAATAGAATATGCCATTGCACCATCATATCATTATCATAATATCATGAGAACAATTATATTCTACTTTATAATTTCTCCATCAAAGACATAATCAATAATAGATGGGCCTGCAAAAATCATTAGCATGCCTATGTTTCAACGGCGTAGGAAATCGTGATAGCCTGAGATCTATACACTATAAAGATAGTGCCAGCGGGTGGTAATAACTAGTCTATAGTTACCCTACTGGAAGAAATATTTAGCGGACTCAAGTTTGGCGAATTTCAAATTTTTGGAAAAAATGAAGTCTGAAATTTGTAGAGAACATATTTCATATCATTTTGAAATGAGCTAAATAGTCAATAATTAATTCCAGCCAATATTATGCGCCAGTAGGGCATGTTTGGAATACCTGGCTAGTATAACATTGTCAATTTTATGGAATCGTTTATAAGAGATAGAGATTTGTGCAGGTGATGTCGCTGCTGTCGAGATGTCGCTGCTGTCGAGAGTTAGTGTTTCGGGTTTGCATTTTGTCATAATTAGATCACAATGTACAAACCTCAATAAAATTTATATCTTTCCCAATTGTATCAATTTCCGCAAAATGGAAATTTTTTCGCACCTCTCTGCAACTTTTTACAACCAAACTGGAGTTGACTAAAGGCTGATATCCATATACATAATAAGCATTGTAACAGTTGGGAGTTGTCCTATCGGTACTATCGGTTGTGCTATCTGTGTCCTACTTTGGTGCGGGAGTAAACAAATATAACCACGGCCGCGTTACAAAAGTGTTTTATCATGCGTGTCTAGCGAAAGTTGTGGCCTGACCAGCTTTTGTGCGCATCTTGCGATAGGTCAACTCCTGACTGTTGTGCCGCTAATGACATGTATGGATATCAGCCTTTACCGAGGAGCCTGTTAGCTAATAGTGCTCAATTAAATTCAATTTATAATCCGTGACTACACGAGGGTTGTTACATTTCAATGGATGTTGCATCCTGAAATGTATACAATCTTTACTCTGCGAATTATGAAGTGAGGGATCAATAGCCATATATTTGTGTTGGACTTGAGTTTTCTGTAATTGCTATCTCTAGTTGCAGAATAAATCAATTTGAATACAAATCTGTGTTGTTTAGCTTGAGTGAAGGTAAATATCCTTGAGCAGTAGAACAACAAAGATAATATTAGTTCACTGCTTATAGCAAACTCCTCTTTGGGTCGACTGTCCAGCGGCCTGCAAAGCGCGAGTTGGGTACAAATTTGCATATTTTGGAAATAAACAGGGCACTAAAAAAAAGTATGTATGCTGAGAAGTTGTCTTCTCCTGATAAAGTGTAATTGCGTCCCAAACCGAAAACCTTAGCAGCCATCTTTGAATCTGAGCTAAGCTTAGAATGCAACTTCACATCATTGCAACTTCACTTCACTTCACTTCACTTCATGCACTTCATTGCAAGCTGCAGCATTGGCGTTTTCGGCGTAGCTTAGTTCTAAGATGTGGTTTGGGATTTGAGACGTGAATGCTATTTACTTCATGAGAAGACAACTTATCTGGCTACGTTTTTTTTGAAAGATCTCCGGTTATTAAAATAGTGTCAGTCCTACACCTAACTCCGACGTTTCATTTACCATTTGAAACACAGTGAAATTTAAAATTGATTCCTACAATTACATTATTTGAGGCAATGTAATTCCCACTTTCAACATGTCCACAAGTATTGCCTCTACTAAAATGTTTCTGTTTTGCAACCTCTCGTCTGATTATAATGTCCACATGGTGAGATTAGTAGTTGTAGAAATTATTAGTTTGTTTATTTCAAGATCGAGTGAGATCCTAATTACCAGCATGGGGCAGCTGCATTTTTGCAAGATAGCTCATACTGTAGTTATATGAGCAGCTGGTATCTAGCTCTCTACTTTGGTACTTGACCTTGGTATACAGCATACTCCTGCAAATAAAGTGACCAAAGGATGTGCCGAGCACCTTATTTAGCCACTATATTGGTAGGGTCAAACTCAAAGGGTCAAATTGTCTGGAGTGTAAGAGTTCAGATCTCCAAATTGCGCTCAAATATTTCAATTGATGCTGGGTGCAAAAAGCAGCCTGGAGATTGCCCTCAAATTCATCTTTCCATGTTCCCAAATCCCCATGGTCCCAAATGCTCATTCCCCTGTCACCAGTGGTAAGCCATGTCTCTGTATAATGCAAACACACCTTTGTAGTTATGTATTATGAAATGGTTCCTGGGTTAGTAATGACCAATAACTGTAATAACTAATTATATTTCTTACATAATCAATCTTTATTACAAGTATTGGCTTTTATTGATGCATCTAATAATGTATCTTTGTATTAAGAATATAATGAGCCCCAAATCCTTTTGTTTAACATGTAATTAATGGCAAATATTCAGTGTTTAGGTGGTTGGCTGAACTTTTAGAGGAGTAAAACAAAACATGTTTTCAAATGTAGCTCATTGAAGCTTAGAAATATGTCTCTCCATTTACCTGCTTAATTCCATCACATTTAATTAGTATTATTAAGTTCAGGTAATGATATTAATAGTGATTAGTCTATAGATTCAATTCTTTACCTCCAATTACATTGCAAATTTTATTGTTATAGCAGATAATTTAGCCTGAACCTTTGTCTGTGAATGTATATTGGGGTGACAGCGACCTACCCGTCACTACCACTAGCAACTGAGGCAATAAGCAGATAAATATAGATTGAGCCTACTGACCAGTGCTCGCTTCAGAATTAGGAGGAATGTAGAAGACCAATATTGCAATCAATGCAACCTATCATCGTTTTTTATGTTTGTTCAGATGACAAGTTTTGACATGGGTGGGAAATGATAGTGAATGAACGGCTGGATGATTGACAGCTTCGATGACTAACAAACAAACAAGAATTTCAATGACAGCAGATAATTAAGGCTGTCAGCATCAATAGACTAATATTGAACTTGGCTTTTAAGAACAAAGCTACAGTCAGCAGGGCACAAGAAGTAACAAGCTGATAAGTCAATGCTGAGCCTTTGCTGTGTTTGTAGGAAACAGTAATAACCATTTGAGGCAGAATTATCCCCTTTCGGCTGGTGAATTTCCAGCAATTCAGTTTCCTCCAGATTATAATTATTTGCCATCTCATATTCTCAGTAGTGTGTTTCAGCCCTTTACAATTATATTCATGTAATTAACTGATACATCTTGCACATTTCAGCTTTGCCTGGCTTGCCAAGCCACCTGTTTTGGGAGTTTGGCGATCATGTTTGGCGATCGTGGTGTTGGGTGACCCACACCGCGATCAACAAATACACCACCAACCCTACCAAGAGCAGGGGAGCATTACTCCCAGTGTGCCATGAGCCCAGGCTAATTTTAGCTCAGTCTAGTTTTAAAAATTGGGATGCAAGGATCTGCGTTCAGCCATGAATGCACATGAAAAGGCAACTCCATATTCTATGGTTTCCTCCAAACGCCTCAAAATAGACTCTCAGTTGTAACCCTCTAAATCCAGTGCAAAAATGTACCACTACTAAAATTACTTCCCAGAAATGTCAGATAGCTCATGTATCTGTAATTACATGTAACTAATTATACAGAAATGCTTTTATCAAAATATTCATCGAAAACAAGAATAGCCTTTGGAAAAGCGACGTAGAAGCTGGAAAAATAATGCTGGGCTATATAATTGTGGACACTAGCTACAACAGCTAATGTCGCTACTTTATCTGCTGTGCAGCATGTTGCAGCAGGCTAGCCTAGCATTGTACTTTATCATAGAGCTTTTCAAGCAAAATATAATAGGCTTACCATTTTGCAGCGTTTTAACAAAAGTTTGCTTGTTTTACAGTTTCTTCACAATGACAGTAGCAGGCATTATATGAAGGTCATCAAATACTCTTTAACTGTATATAAGCATATAATCTATACTAATTACAATTAATCCTATAATTAGACTTTGTAATTATTGTCTGCTCTTGAATGGACCTGATGGCAAGAAATGACCGATCAAAGCCTCAAGTTTTACAGAAACAGATGACTGTATTTATTATACATGTCATGTTGTTTGAAGTCAATGCCGTGAATGCAGTCTCATGGGAATGTTCTGTCTATACAGTATGAAATTTTAATAAACTTTTATTTTCGTTCAACAAGATTGTACAAGTTGACTTGGTTATCTCATACAGTTATTGGATATGGAGCTCTTGGGAGATAGCAGTCATTCTTTACCTCTTTTCTCTGATATTTAAAGCCATCCTGGTGCACTAAGCTGGAGCTACCCTCGATGTGAGCCATATGTGCAAGTGCAGCATTTAGCACTATGGAACGTCATCAGGCAATCATGTTACAAAATGGAACTTTTAGATGGGCAGCGAGTTACATGAACTCCGTCTTATAGCAGCTCTAAACTGTTTTGCATGGGTAGATTGAATTCTATGGTCATTGAATGCGGGCCATAAAGCTCCATTTTCAATAAGTTGAGGGGATCCCAAACCCCGAAGCTCAGGTGAGTAAGTAGCAAAACATGGAGATGACAAAATTAATGGCACCCACGTTGAGGTGCATCCCAAAAAAACCTCGCCTAAATACCCAACGCTAAAATATATGATAATTCTTGACATCTAGAGTATATATCTTAATATATAGTCTGGACTGTTAGTAATGACCAGCTCTTGTACCGAACAGTTCATGAAAAAGTGTTTGGGGAGGCAAGAGCTGGGCAGGAGCTGGGCAGGAGCTGGGCAGGAGCTGGGCAGGAGCTGGGCAGGAGCAGGGCAGGATGCGCAAAATTGCTCACTTTTTAAATTACCAGTCAAGTCTGGAAGAAATACATCAGTGGAGAAGTTGTCTTATCTTGATAACGTGCGAACACATCCCAACCTGAAAACTCTGATTGCAGTCTTACAACAAAGCTAAGCTGAAAAGCTGCAATGCTACACCACACAGCGTTTGGAATGGTCACTGGTCAGCGTTTTGTAGTAGGAATGACAAGCTGTATCCGTACGGCTCATAACTGACGTTTCGAAAATATGTGTTTGGATATTGTGATTGGAGTTTTGGGTTGAGGCGTACACAATCACTCTCCATCTACAGTTTAAGCTGTTTCACACACAGACACTCTGCTTTGACACGCCAGCTTCAAACAGTCCCATATTCACGTGAAGCTTGTATAGCTACGCGTACAGAACTTCAGCGTGTGCAAGGACAGATTTTCCAGAGCACGTGGTCACGAATCTGGGGCTTTAACTATGGCATACTTGCCAAATGTATTAGTAGGAGCTACACCTACAGTTGAAGTATTTTTTTGTTCCAATGAGCAAACGATTTGAGAAAATGACAAGCAGCAGATTCATGAGTGCATATTGTGTCAGGTATTCAGCAATAAGAAGTTTGTGTCCCAAAATGGAACATGGATCCCAGGCTAGCCAAAACATTCAAAAACTTTCAACAATGTCCTTCAAAGGTGATCAACTACTTATATGACGTAGCGCCGCTGACTGATGCCGATAAGAATCAATATGAGATGTGCACTGATTGCTTGCTGTACTTTGTAAATGACATGGTGGAGCAGACAGGTGAAGAAACTATTAAGGATAATACTGACTAGGATGCAATGCATAGCACCTATGACTTTGACAGTCTCCTAATATTTATCATTAGCGGGTGGTATCTCACAGCTCTCCAATAATTGCAACTAATTCTAAGAATATCAGTGCTGCAGCTGGTTTATTGATCTGTATTGCCATTGGATGTCAGTTATATCATACCAGCCATCAACTTTCACTTGCACTGTGTTATGCAGATGTGTGAGGTTGAGGGGAGAAATTACTGCTGTTGCAGACGTTTGATCAATTATGTTGATAATAGCCAAAAATGTGCATATTTAAGAAAGCAACTGGTTAGTAATAAGTACATAAATTAATCAATTTGACAAGACAACAACTAATCCACCTGCCCTTGTAGATCTGTAGGGTAGCAGCAGTGGCTAATTGTATAATTATGTAGCTAATTTAAGGGTTACACTCTCTAAATCGCCTTTTGTTGTTATAGTATACAGAGGGTAACTTAGAGCAACATCATTTGTCTTCATATCAAAATGTCAACAGGAGTGGGCCCCTTGTCAGGGACGGATACAAAACAAGAGTGTGCCCCTTATCGAGGTATGTGCAGGAATGGAGAGTTTTCAGGAGTAGTGGTTCTTCACAATAAAATAACACACCCTCAACTCTAAATCCCCAAACCACCCAGCATCAAACCCATTCCTCAGCTTTGGAAACTAAGCTAAGACTATTCTCTATACGTGCTCAGAACATCATTATTATCAGGGATGGATACCAAATAAGCTTGGCGAAGTAAAAGCTTGGAAATCGTCTTTGAGATGGTCAAAATCTTTGTTAGCTTTGCTAGCAGGAATTTTGTTAAAAAATAGTTCTGCTTAGATTATAATAGCCAAACATTAGACTTGTTTGAGCAAACCTCCCTTTGCATATTCAAATTCAGCTAATATAAAATTGTTGCATTTTCTTTTATTAAAGGTACCACGGAAAATATTCTTCTAAATCAATTACAATAGGGTGACGCATAGGATGAACTTTTTACCTCAATAAATAATAATTATGAGTACAGGTATTGAGAATATATATGGAAAATAAAATATGAATCATAATTATACATGTAAATATATTGTTAATTTAATTATAAATAGACAATATGCATGTATAATAGGTACTGCATATAATACAAAATGTAATCATTATAATACATAAAAATTAATTATATATTATAATTTATATACATAAGCATAAAAATACATAAATGAAAATATATATTAATAAAATTGCTTTTGAATCCACCTGCCTCTGACTCTGGGTGTGCACACTTTATGTATATCCAGCCTGTTCTAATCCAGAGTTACCAATGAGCGCAAATTGCCTGGTCATCTGGTATCTGGCTATCTTCTCATAGATGCACTCAATTTATCCAAGTCTCCAGTTCCAAGAGCACCGTGCTCATCCGTTGATTCGGAATCCGGACTGTTCGTAACCGACGTTTCGTAAATAATTGTTTGAAGATTTGCGGCTGGGGTTTTGAGTTGGGGCATGTAGTTACCAATCGTCTATTGCCTAAGTTGTCTCCACTACGAACATGCAGTTTCGAACAGTGTCGGATTCGTTTACTTAGTGCAATTTAGATATTTACATCTTCTTTTTCTAAACCATCTCAAGAACTTTCTTCTGTCCATTCGGTGGCATAACTTCCCTTATTCGTGACTTTGTCATACCAGTCAATATTCAAAATGCTTGAAACAGAACGGCAGCGTAACGTAACGAACGGCATCGTAACTTTTTGAATTTAAGCACTGCCTCGTTGCCATCATATTGAATTGGACTTTGCTCTATTTGTTAGGAGTAGATGCAAAGGGCGGTTACTTCTTTCACTGTCTGTAGCAACTTGTAGAATAAATGGCCTACTGAAGCAATAATGGCAATACAAGCAACACAAGACTTCTCTGGCGGGGCCTCCAAAACTTTGGTAGGA
>JAOQGN010221662.1:0-10629 GCA_027564295.1 Himantozoum antarcticum | reverse complement strand
GCTAAGAATCTGAAAATACTTGGTTTTTTTTACTTACCTGGCCTACCCCCCAACCCCTACCCACCCATCCAACCCAGAAATGACATCATCTTATGCACAATTATGTTGTGAACAAAATTGTATTGCATTTCAAAGCTCCAGCTATACAAGTTCTCTCAGAATATTGAAATCAAGTACGGCGTGTAAAATCTTGAAAAATAACTCCGTAGTGAAAGAGTTAAAGTGTTTTTGCTTGTACCTTGTGTTATTTCCTCTAAACAATGTTTACAGACAGCTGTGTTGTTCTTGGCTTTGCTAATACCAAAGTGTGTGCACACAAATGAACTACGACCAGTTACCTCATTGTAACTTGCACTAGGTGGACTCTCATTAGTTGAATCAGATTCAATAATTTCACTTACATCAACCGCATCCGCCATCGCTGTGTACTGTGCAAATGAGGTTACTTTGCAATTTACTTGATCTGTTCGTTATAACAAATATTTATTATATTCAAATGAACAAGGAGAGCTCATGATGTTTGAGATGTGTTTGATTGGTGTACAATAATACAGTTCAATAGACATCCCCGTGGTTTACTGCTTAAAAAAGCAGTGCTAATAAAAACTTAGGCCAAATACATAGCCCACATTTCCTATACAAGATCCTAACGTGCGCCGTGTGAATCATACATTAATCTTGCAATGCTATGTTAAAGTTGGGTTATTCAAAATGGCAGCCTCCGTGAGGAAATAAAGTTAGTTAAATATTTTTTTATCAAAATAATATTAAAAAATATCATGTTGAAGGCCTCTTTTTGCAGGCATAATATTATTAATATGTATTAATATAGTTTCTTGTTTGTAATGTTTCTAACTCTTATTATTGTAATTTTAATTATATAAACTAAAATAAGATATCAAAATTTTCGATATGAGGATATCTGCATCGAAATGCACCGAACCGATGGATTTACTGCTCGGTGCATCGGATTTCGGTACATCGTTACACCACTAGTACATATGCATCCATCTCCATATGTTATCTCTGCACGAGGGGTGACCTTTTGGACAGAGCAGACGGTTACCAGAGATCCCAACCGACACACCACCCACCGGAAACTAGAGCGAGATGGGTCGGTCGTCTGTGAGCTCCCCCCGCTCGTACGCGCTTTAGGACTACAAGTCGGACGTGCAGATTGCTCTCCCTCCACAACGCATGAGAAACATCAGCATGACTGACCAAACAGCGACAAACCTAAGACAGACGAGCTCGTCAAGCCTGTGCTCTCATCCAACGATTGGGTGAGGTGGTCAGAGGACGTGTCGTTTGTCAGTTTGTGATTAAAAATGCGCTTAGAAAGTTGTCACCAGACATATTACTGAAGTGTATTTTTAATCTGTGGCAAGAAGAAAAACCTATTTTAGAGCCTTTCCTAGGTTTTATCAGTAGTAGGCAGTATAATTGTTGTTGGAAGTGCATCCGTCGATGACGAACCTCGTCGGTATTGTTCACTTCCATAATCTTACTCTGCTCCTGCCGCAAATTTTCCAGATCATTTATTTTGCGGCTGACTTCATATTCTCCCGTAATCATATTGTCAACTTGCTCTCCTATTGATATTCTTTTGATATTGCTGGTAGTCATGTTTCAAGAATATAAAAATTGTTTTGCAAATTACAGTCTATACAATTTATATACTTGTAGTCATATTATAAAAAGGCTATAATAAAAAGGCTATAATGAAAAGGCTATATTGAAAAGGCTATAATAAAAAGGCTATACGCTTCATATACTAAAGAGGAAAGTCTTTAAATTTGACTTGAAAATTTGCAAGGAGGTTGCAGATCTTAGATTTTCTGGAAGAGTGTTCCAGATTTTTCAGCTCGTATTCAAAGTCCATCAAATTGATCTGCTAACTGCATTAATGCTAGACATTAACATCTGCAAAGTGTGTCTCTACAAGCAAGAAAGTATATTATCCAATGACAAAGGTTTCTGTAGTAAGCGTGAAGCTGCCACAGGCGATTTCGGGTTTTCTCTCAGAAAGAAAGGCAGTTAAACCCAAGGATTCAACTCATTTACTTCGACCGTTCAGTAGGAAGGATCTGCTAACAATTTGATGGACTTTGAATACGAGCTGAAAAGGACTCGAGCTCGGATCTTGTACATCAGAACTGAGAGCACTAACCAGTAACCATCTACATCCACTAACCAGTAACCATCTACATCCACTAACCAGTAACCATCTACATCGGCTTTGAGAAAAAAAGGCAAACAACCAACCTAAGTAGATTAGACGTACAAACATCAGCAACTAATTCTTGGGCTGAGGAGTTTAATCTGCAGCTAAATTCTAATTTGAAGGGAATAGCTTGGGTGGGGTGGTGTGGGGATGGTATGAAGGTGGGGTAATATGCAGGTAACAAAGGCTGTAAAGTGGTAGCAGGTTTGCAGTGCCGCACTGGGCCTACATGTATGTGTACACACCGCAGCTAACTTTAAATAATTTTCTATAACATTTATATGACCTTCATTTATCTAATGGTGACAAAGCGTGGGATGCCATCAGTTTTATTATTGTGAAACTATTGTTACCAGCTTATAACAATGATAATGATAATGAGAGCCCCATAGAATGCTATAAAATTGCATGTGTCTTTGGTTGGTGGTACAGTTTGCTATTGCTACACAGTACGACCAGTATACATAGCATCAAATTCAGTGAACATCAGTAATAAAGCCGACGACACTTCAACGTCGGAATAGACAACTGCGGTGGGAATTTGGCACATGCTATAGTAAGGCTACCATTCACAAATTATGATACAATCTACAACAGTGCGACTCAACTCAACATACAGATCATAAAAATATATTACCTACTCTTTGGATGGAGGCTTATAGCTAGTCTTACACGGAGGAGACAATTGCTATGCGAAGTTCAGAATCCTCCACTATTCTCAATGCATTCAACCCATTAGAGCATATATCGCCTATGGAAGCTCGGGAATTGTCCCTGTTATTAAATTGTTGGTCTAATTTTGAAATTTCCAATCTTGGGCCAATACGTCTACAGATATGGTCAATATATCATTTTTAAGATAATATTATACATGTCGGTTTTCAAGTGAAACTAATTTGAACAATTTATACCTATTTAAACCATCTCAAATTATAGTATCAGTTAGACTGTGAAATGGGAAAAATTCAGTGGTAAAATTTTTCAGGATTTTTATGATCCAATGGTTTAATATAATATTGATATAGGCCGGATGTTGAACAGTTAGTAAAAATCGCTATGCATGATATATTATAATGTGCATTTGCCTAAACTAAAATAACAATTGTAAGTATAATCATTTCTACAAATTTACTATGTTCAATTGTTGTGGTGTAGGGGGGGGGTATGAGCTGCTATCATTTCCAGTACAACCCCGCATACTATAACAACTAATGCAAGTAGTAAACTTCTACGATCATAAACAACACCTTTGGACCCTAGAGAGTAAGGTAATACAACTATTTTAGCGTGCTAATTGCATTGGTTGTCAATTGTCGGAATGCTTAATGTTTCGATGTCAAATGTTAACTATTCGTAACTGACAGTTTGTAAATAAGTGTTTGGAAAGTGCGGTTGAGGTTATGGGTTCGGGTATGTAGTTAGTAGCTACCCTCCCTCCCATCTATTCCCTAAGTTATTTCACCCTCAGGACACTCCGCCACGGAATAGCAGCTTCGAACAGCCCAGTATTCTACTTGTCAGGCAGAACACTTTGGACTATACTTTTATCTATACTCTTTCTATAGGTTTATCAACCAGTTCTTCCCCGTATTTGTTCTCTATACAATATTTACCAGGTAGTACTTATTACCGAAATAGTTAAATGAGTCCCAAACCAACTGTACCTGAATGGATTCAATCGATATTCAAAGTTACTTCAACTGCGAAGGATGGTCTTCCTAAATAACATTTGAAGAAAATATTACTTAGGCCTATCTACTTAGTCTTGGAACCAGCTAGTCCACTCCGACCACTCTATTACACACCATAGTCCACTCCGACCACTCTGTTACATTATGTCTAACTGATCGTATTATATGTTACATAATTATGCAAAAATGATATTATCCATGTCGGACATGGTGTTATATGACTCGGGTGACTGTGGTGTGATAGGGGCTATAAAATAAGACTAGTCTCTAAATGAACTTTTAATTTAATATAAATTAAAATTCAATACACACGTTCACACCATTTACATGCACAAGCACATTTCACCCAATCACACATCTGACATGCACCCACTCGCACATCTCACTAGGTTGCAGTCAGCCATGAAAAAGCCAAGCTCGGTCAAACTCGAGTACTTTTAAGCTGGTCTTGTCGGGGCAGATTACACCGTGCCGATGCTATGATATAAAATGACAGGATATTCAATGATATAATACTAGTGATTTTGTTAATTATAATAATTGCATTTTTACAATTACAAATTCGTTCGTTAATTTAAAAAAATTACTTACGTTAATTAATCAAGTTATGACTATATGTATAGCAGTTTTCAGTAAGTAAATAAATCAGTTAATCACTAACAAGTCCGAGGCTTACTTTGTAACTACCATATGTAACAATAATTAAAGCTGAACCTAGACAATGCCAATCAATGACCCTGTATTGTTGGGTCAAATGTTGACTTGACCCTGCCAGGGCCAACCCAACCCTAATGCAGCCCTACATTTCACATGTACCCATCACAAACACATTTCACTCGGATCTAAGCCCACATTTCACACGCATCGCAATTCCAAGAGCAATTTTCCCACGGACCCAAGCTAACTTTCGCATGTACCCAAGTGCGAATTGCATTCTCATGCTGGTTCAGTTGGTCAGTGTGTCACCCCACATCAAGCCACAACATGAATATTAAAATAATGTCCATTTTGTAATTTGTTAATAACGTATTTTAATCAAATTTTAACTAACAAATTATATTTAATACAATAATTATTGGTGCATGAATGTTTCAGTTTCATCTGCAACTAGCTGCAAATAATATCCAGTGGCGAATATGACATAGCACCCAACCCATTCTTTGATTGACAAACTGTAATACAAGTCATGTCAATATCTATGGTATCCATGGCAACTATGGTAACCATGGGAACCATGGTAACCATGATAACTATGGTAACTAAAGCAACAGGAGTGCTGGAGCTCGAGATTGAGACAAATTTTTGATATTCGGTAACATATATAATACTTGTATTATGGACACAAGTTACGTTAATGCATTATAATTATATGTAATATCAATACTTTGGCTGCTAAAATCACCTCTTGTGATTTCTATACAGTCACGCATGCACACTTTTGAGGTTTTGTGAATAGCAGGTTACGTTGCGTAAAGCAGTGAAAACACCATGGACAACAGGTAAAGCAACATGGAAGCTAAACTCACAAGTCACAACCTTAGTTTTGAATTCATAGCACCAAATCATACTACTATATTATAATGCATTCACATCAAAATACAAACTAATAAAAGCCATGATTAGTTTACGTAGAAATAAATGAATATACGTAATATTCTATGATCATTGCACAGATACGAATTATAAAGGGCATAGTCCTACAAGAGATGAAGACACCATTCCTCCCTCTCTAGCATAGTGTCGAACAATGTGAAGCTCTTAGTTATGGTCAGTACTCAGTATATAGAGTTTGAGCCAATGACAGTATAACACTATGTCACACACCACGTGGGTGAAGGTTTCTGGTACTATCTTGTGTCATCTTGGACTTGAGCAGGGTGATGCTTCCAGTTCACTTTCAAGAAGTTTAATTCAACTTTCCGCTGTGGAATGAAGTCCCCACTTCCATTGTATTGTATCCTGCACAGCAATGTTATATCTTAGCCTATGGTCCCATGTTACTCATCTTAGCTTGTATCATATGTAGTCCACCGAATGAGACGCCACATATTACTAGACCAGCTACACAAATACCTACATAACTAAGGACTAAAATATTACTAACAGTTAAATAAAGTGATACAAAGATGAAAGGAAACCAATATACTAAAGAAAGGAATTGCCAAGTCTTGCGGGTCGCATCACATTCATCACTCCACCCCTCATCATGATTGGATGCAAACTTTGGGTCCTTCGTGTAGAAATTACAAAGACGATCTTCTTTAGCTTTCCAAACATCCTTACAGAAATCTTGCAGTGCTACATAAAGACAGGGTAACCGTATCATGGATGCAAGATATAGCGACAAGTTACATAGACGAGTGGAGTGTATCTCAGTGAGAATGACTCAGTGCCAACAAGCTCGGACAATTCATGAATCTGTCCGTGTCAGCAATTCTGGGATTTAATCTTTAGCACAGAAATGACTAAATATAGCCATACAAAGCACCTGCAGAGCAAAGCCATACAAAGCACCTGACCTCCTGAGCTGTTACAAACAACTTTTCAAATTGCCAGATACATTCACTTGGGTTACAACTTGATTGTAATTTAAAATTAAATTCTTATTTTTCATTAGTTTTTTAATTCTACTGACCCATGTACTGGGCACTGACCCAAGTTATTATAAGTTGTAATTTATAAATTGCCACTAATTTTTCTGACGCCATGCGCTACCAGGCATTCAGCAAATTAAGTCAAGTCATTTCTGTTGAGGTATATGGTGAAGATGGAAAGATGCAAATGGATGTCCTATACCGTTGTGAATCAAAATTATTTAGACTTAAAACAGCAAACGGTAAACTAGCATTCACTAATATTGCTATATACCGTCCTAGTATATAGTGATCGTCAACAATCATTGCTAAACATGACTGTCATGTTCTTAGCTCTGATGACGGTCACTATAATAAGTGTATAGTCGAGATATCAGTAAATTTCAACATACCAAGCTTCTAGTGTTGAACTTATTATCAAACCCTTTTAAAAAAATAACAGATTTAAAATATGTTCCAATACCAAATTTGGCATCCCAACATACAAATCGGCCAATAGGTTGTATTCTCATACTATGTTATAACAGATTTTAACTCCTTTTAACAGATTTTGTGCATAAAAAAAAGAAAAATTATTGCCCCAATGTAAGTACAATTCCTGTCACGTACGAAGGTAAGTACAGTTCCTGTCACGTACGAAGGTAAGTACAGTTCCTGTCACGTATACCCAGATCCAAAAGCGCTATTATTCTCTCTCTCCTGAAAAGCTGCTAGCCTTAATGTTTTAAAATAAATATTAACATTTAATAGATTTTATTGACCAGCTGTGAATATGCTTTATAACACCTACCTGATTACAAACATATGTATAATAATTGAACTTGATTGATTGAAAATAACAAATTGAAATCAATTACTTTTACAATAATTCCCTTTTTTTCATCTAAAGCTGCCATTTCATTGTGTCTGGCACAACGCATGCACATTTTCCTATAACTCTTGCGGTCACGCTTTCACGTTGAGCATCTGCCACGCATATAACTAATATTCAGTTCGGGCAATAAATCCATAAAAATTTGTTCCGGATTTTTGTGGTGACATACCGCTGCCACAGGGTGGCGAAAAAAATAAAATAAAATTTTAATAAAATAATTAGCTTTTCGTACCCTTTCGTCTATGCTGCGTTTCACCCCTACTCATCATTTTGTCATAATGCACAATGCGCTTTTCGTCCCCTAGTGATACTTTTGGTTTTAATACACAATGCCTGCGCATTTTCCCCTGTAATCCTCGGGCGTGCTTTCACTTCACTTAACTTTGCGTTGCTCTTTTTCCCCAACTTAAATTTACTTTCACACCTTTCAATTCAAACTTTCAATTGCAATCTTTCAATTCAGATAATTCCATTCAATTTTTATTTCATTTTGGAAATTAATGAAATATTATCTCCACCTGGATAAAAGGTGGGAGATAATATTTACTTACTATTTACTATGCCTACAAAAATATCATTGAACCCCAGTACTGAACGCAGATCAAGAACAACCTGTTGTTCTTGATCAACTACAACCTGAACCACCTAGCATTTTGCATGATAATGTCGTAATATCGATAGGTGAAAACCGCAAGCTCATTCAACGATAGCAAGAAGAATTGCGACTGTTAGTATAATGACAGAACAAAAACGAGGAACTATTCAATTGCATTTATGCACATACATGTATGCACATACACGCACATACATATTATGCACATACCATGTATGTACATAACAAACAAACATAAACAGACATATATGTATATATGTTTGAATTTATCTTTGCTTTGTTTTGTTTTGTTTGTATTAAAAAATTAAAACCAAAGAAATATAAAATAATTCAAAGCTTGCGAACAAAATTCTACTCAAACCTCCACATTGGTGCTTGGTGGACAACATGTGTCATTATCTTTCGACAGATGGCTATCTGAGGTAAGAGATGAAGATGTGAGAGGTGAGAGATAACTTGACGTTTCTTCACCTCGGTTCGAGCATTTTGCTGCATTGCGGTTACTTGAAATAATATGTTGAGTGCAACCATTTAAAATATATCAAGATAGGCGATAGTCCATGTTACTGGTATAAATCTTGGAGTACATTATATAGACAATTGATAGCATGACACATGCACCTCGATTAACCAATATGAACTTAGCCTCAGATCTTAACAAAGTAAATGTTAGTACGTATATTACTTTAGTCAGTACCTTTTTCATCAGTAGGAAGCGAGTCTTTGGTGTATCTCTTGATGTGGAAATGTACTTCATGAGGAAAGCCTCCCTTTAGTATAGCAAGCTCATCCTGTGGTACATTGTGTCTATAGGCTACAGTGACATCATACAGACTGTCTAGGTTACCTACAAGTACAGTCTATAGGTTATAGTGACATCATACAGACTGTCTAGGTTACCTACAAGTA
Organism: Himantozoum antarcticum; assembly: GCA_027564295.1. Classification (NCBI taxonomy): domain Eukaryota; kingdom Metazoa; phylum Bryozoa; class Gymnolaemata; order Cheilostomatida; family Bugulidae; genus Himantozoum; species Himantozoum antarcticum. The sequence continues at coordinate 1,724 of JAOQGN010221662.1, read as the reverse complement.
CAGTCTATAGGCTACAGTGACATCATACAGACTGTCTAGGTTACCTACAAGTACAGTCTATAGGTTACAGTGATATCATACAGCCTGTCTAGGTTACCTACAAGTACAGTCTATAGGCTACAGTGACATCATACAGACTGTCTACGTTACCTACAAGTACATTGTTGTCAGATATAGCTACCTAACTATACTCTCAAGTGAGTGCATGATTATGACAAGGTGATAATAGCTGGAAACCGATGTTTAGTGATACAAATTGCTTGTATATATTAACCTATTCTTATTGCAACCAATTTTGCAATGCTTTGAGTTCTGAGGGGCTAGATGATCAAGTTTTATCTCAATGTGACTAATGAATATCAAATCAAATTAAGGTGGTGCTAAAATGTAAATAGGCTACTCAAGGAATGACAATGGCAAGCATAAAGAAATCTAACATGAATGAATGCATGATACAAAACCAAAAATGGTAAGATACTTATTCGTTACATTAACATTATTCTGAAATCATCCTTCTTTGTCCATCCATGTCCAGCTGAATTATGAAAGGACAGTAGTTTAACTTGTCATGTTGAGCACAGTGGACAATACGAACTTATACTACAATGGCAGAGAGTTGCCTTCTCGCCACATAGTTTAACATTGGGAAGGCAACTCCAAATTATCTTGATCATCCCACATGTATTTCTCATCTCGATTTTCTGCCAATTCATAATTTTGGCATTGGTCTATTATACATATCAGCACGTAGAAATCACAGCCTTTTCAAATTAGAAATTTTTTTAAATTAAAATTTAAAATTTTTTCATATTGTTTAAATATTTTTAAACTACATTAGGAGCAGCTTGATCTTTGTTACAGAGCTAACCCTCCCTAAACGGATGAGCGGTTTGGTTCGGCCTGGAGGTAGTGCTAACCGACACCCACCCTTTCTTACCTCTTTTGAACTGACACCCCAGATAAAATATACAATGCTCTATAAGAAGCTCACATTATTGATAGTGAACCAACACCAAATAAAACTACCAATGTTCTTTATTAGTCAGTCACCTTGACCTTAGCTTATATCTGGGGTTTGGGGGTCATAGTTGTGGCGTCTCGGAACACCAGCGGAAGGCACGCTGACAGGTGCAGTGATCGAACTGAAAAGGTATTTCACCATAAAATTTACTACATTGATATAATTAATAGCTGAAATCAAGCATTCCCACATTCTGAGCTAACTAAGGCCTTTTTCAGACTAAGCTAAAGTTTGGCTCACTATTGCTATTTGCTTAAAATAAATAAAGGTTGACTAGGCAATGCCTAAATGTAAATGAAAAATCGACCCTCAAATATGTTAGTGTTAGAAGATTACAAACTTCGTCTCATGAACAGGGAAAGCACAATAACCAACGGTAAGGGTTACTGTAGAAAGAGTAAAGACTGTCATCGACATACAGATTTTTTCAAAAAGGAAATGCCGATAAATCCAAGAACTCAACCTAGACCTATACTCTGACTGCTCAGCGGGCAGAATCTGCACAGATTTTGAAGGACTTTTAATACGACCTTGGATAGGTACATGGTACATGATACATGTTCTGATGTACAGATGTACAGATGTACAGATGTACAGATGTACAGATGTACAGATGTGCAGATGTGCAGATGTACCTCTGCACATCTGCACATCTGTACATCTGTACATCTGTACATCTGTACATCTGTGCATCTGTGCATCT
>JAOQGN010221551.1:0-10631 GCA_027564295.1 Himantozoum antarcticum | reverse complement strand
GGAGGACTTGTTTGGTTTTGCGACCAGTTAGTAAAAAGGGGCCGATAACTCCTAAACGTGGCGTGGCTCCTTTAAGACTTCGACTGTAGATGAAATCATCTACAGTCATGTACATACACAAAAACTTTTGATATTTGCAAGTTTCACCTCCGATTTAGCTTTGGGCCTAACACAACATATAGCTTTGGCGTATCACAACACTAATGTACTGACGTATAAATATGAGTAAGAAATTAGAAAAGAGTGACTGTAACCAACCTTCCATCAATCTCAAACTCATCCAGGAGCCATCGCATACAGACTAACATCAAGTGGAGATAATCTACAGCAGAACTCTGTACTACCCAGTTTACTCTACTGGTAATAAACTACGAAAGATATCAAATATCGCACGAGACCAATTATTGGTGACGTAATACATAAATAACAATGTGTATTACATAATAATATGGTGTAATTTAGCAAATGTCTCGCTGAAAAATCACCAAGATACAGTAACAAGATCTGACATCTCTCAACAAGCATGCTAAAAGATTTATTATTTAATCAATGAAATTGAATATTTAAATTTTAGGAAATTTGAATACAAGAAATTTAAATACACAATTGTTTTATATAAATAACAGAAATGTTATGAGAAAAATTGTCCACCTTATAGCTACATCAATGCAGTAAATGTAAATTGCAAGACAAATGTTTTAGTAAACTCTCTTACAAATGAATTGCTTGGTCTTAATAAAGTGATAAAATAATATAGCTCATCTATAATGCAATAATATGGTTGCAAGTCAACAGCTGTTCTATGTATTGCATACAGGGAAGTAGTGGGATAGTCTACAAACCTCATCATAGACATTCTGAGGTTGCAGGGACCTGGTTATTTTACATCTAAGTACAGGTGTTCTTGGATCTGATGACAAGGCTGTAGATTCCAGACCATTAAACATTTCCGACTCCGATCCACCAGTCCACGTCTTTTTCTGATTACCATCTCTACAATAGACACATGACACTATGTAAACTGTCAACACATCCCCGAATAAAAAAACCTAGAAAATTTCAAAATAATATAATTATCACAAAGAATTATAAATTAGGGTTCTTTTAAAAAGAAGGGAACCTATCTGAAAATATATTGTGCAATGTGCATACAAACATAACAAATAGTAAATTTATGATTTTAAGAGGGTACAGGAAAAATTGTTTAGTGATATCAGCTTTCCACTGTAAAGCAATGCAAGAGCATGTCTGAGATTATATAATTGAAGGGCAATAGGCTGCAGTCCCACCCCAACCAACCACTCTGCCCCTTCCAATAGAGCCTCTAGGTTAAGCTATCATACAGCAACCTCAAGTGGTTGCTTTGTATGATAGCCAAGGAATTTCTGAATTGCTCAGGCACCTGGGCAATCCTGAAATTGCCCAGGCGACGACTGAAGGATGACTGAAGTATACAATACAAATAATATATCAATAGCAATTATAGTAATAATCTCTCTAAGTGAGTACTTATATTCCCAATGGAGTTTTCTTCAAATATTAGTATTGCTCGTACATGAGGGAGGGTTGCGACAAGGAATGGTATTTTACCACATCATTCTGCGGTTAAATCTACAGCCAAGTTAATTTATTTTATTTCACAATGTATCGCTTGAGCCTATAAAATCCTTACCCATGTAAAAATGGTTTCTTCACGCCCTTGGTAGCCTTGTACATGACATCGGCTTTGGCTGTTGCCTCAGATCTAGTCAGTCTATGATTAAACTGCTGTAGCAGCTTCTGTGCAAACAACTTTCCTGCTCCATATATTCTTGCATAATTGAATATCTATGTAGAAATAAAAGTTAATGGTCAAGTAAGATCAAAATTTGTTATTTTCAAACATTAGATTTTATGAAGGGCCATGGCAAAAACATGGGTGAAAATGCATCCTTGATGTATTGTACGTATGTATGCATGCATGTGTTCTTTATTGTCTCATAGAAGAGAAACATTTTGTTGTGATATTACACTTCAATAAAAGTTATATCTAAAAAAATACCAATAAACAATCTAGTAAGTTTAAAAGCACTCTAAAAATCAAACAAATTGTAGTGCACATGGATATATATATTATTAGCAGTCGAAGTGTGTAAAATGAGGCAAAAACATTAATTATTTGATCAAAAGAGAATCAGATTGAGATAGGTTTTATAAGATGTTCATCCCAATAAACACACCGAATAAAAAAAATCAAATCTAAGTACAAAACTTCACTAGATTGAGCAGTTTGAAAATTGGCTATTTCCCATCGATTGTCATTGTGATGTCATTGCCTTCACTGCCGTGATGAATTGGTCATATGACTAGCCAAAATACCTAGACCATCTTTCCTTATAGCTAGTTATATAGAGAGCTGTAGCTGGTTTATATTGCAGCAATGTATTCCATCCATAGTTGCACACAGTAGTTAATGATACAATTTTTTGTGTGGATTTGACATTTAATGCAATCACGTAAAGCCATCCCGTGGCTATGGCATTGATCTCAAGTCTTTTAGAGAGAAGATCGGGCATCACATATGAATATTTTATGCACTTGGAATGAAACTGAGAAATCCAACGAGTAGCTGGTTAGCAATACCATGTGTTTTTTGTTACTCATTGCGCGATTAGCGTCACTGCTCATCATAGACATTCTGAGGTTGCAGGGACCTGATTATTTTACATCTAAGTACAGGTGTAAAATAGAGCTTCAATTTAGATAGAAGTATATTATCCCCAAACAAAAGATGGTCTGAATTTGTTGGGTATCAAAGATGCCAATGCTATATCAACTGGCGTTATTACAGACAGTTGAAATATAATTATTTCCATTAACTGATGAAATAAACCAGCGACAATTACATAAACAATACATTTGAGTTTGGGATCGAGAGCGGATTAAGCAATTATTGTGGACCATCTTCCAGAAGAGGATGCAAGCACAAATGCTGCTATTGCCGACACGTTGCTTGTTGAATTTTTCCAGTCTCGTTTCCAAGTGCATAGAGATTTCATAAGGGATTTTCCATTTTTTCTGTAAGAGAATTTAGAGATCAATAGGCTATGGCTAGAGTCTTAATAAATCAAATCTCAGTCCTTGGGAGTTGCACTCTTTCAAAACAAAGCAGTAGCAAAAGTATCTACTTGAACATTTAGAGTTTAGACAACTATGAATGCATTATTGTAGCAATCCAACAACAAAATTCCAACATCAGTCTTGAGATCAGGTGCAGTGGTCTAACGTGGCAGACTCCACCATGCTGTGGTTCAAATACAATAGTAGTCGAGTTTTTAGGAAGTATTTGTGAAGAGGATCCAGTGCTTAACGTAACTGGGGTCAAGTATGGAATCCTTAGAGCTATTCTATCCTGTGCTAATAGAGAATTTCAGCGTGTAGTTGTCAGCTCATCGTCAACTTCTAAACGGAGTAGTCAGTCACATGATTCACACAATTGAATGACATCAGACGCAGTTCCCAGACAGATGACATCAGATACAACGTCTAGCTAAGCGAGTTCACGTCAATGCAAACGACTAAAGTAATTCATGTTTACCAGTATTTTTGAGAGTGTAACTCCTAAGAGATATTAAATTGGACAAATTGGCATGACACTTTGCTAAGAGCAGTTAGTATCGTCTACCTGGTCCAGTACAAAGTCATGTTGTCCACTGAAGGCGTTGAGCTGATAACTCCGTGCTGAAACTCCCTGTTGTTGATTCCATTTGCTGCATTTCACTTGATTTTATAAAAAGATCAGGTGGGTACACACCGCGCAATCAACGCGAAGGGCCCTGGGCAAGGGTCAGGACCTGAAATGTGCCTGGGTGTGCTCCGGGGTACAAGCATAAACTAAGAGCAAATCGGCTCCGTATATGACGGCCTTGGCTTCGCCCACAATAATTTCTCACCTTCGAAACAAACTAACCAATTTTAACAACAACATTATAATTTACCTCACAAATTACCGTAGCCATTCGCGAGGCCAGAGACCAACATGATCAAACCTTGTGAATTTATAACTGCTCTTTTGACAACAAAATTCTAAAATTGAAATATCATTCAACGTGATTCATGATGTTTTTGAAGCCCAATGACATATTAGTCATCCTACTCTTATAGGGGCATACACCCACAACAATTGTCAGGATAACAAAAACGATGTTTTTGAAGCAGGAATTGGCAATGTACAGGTACCAAAAGTTCCCACAATCACAATGTCACCTGCTTCAATATTATTAGATGAGGGTGTGACTCCTACTAAAATCCCATGAAGGTAAATTCAAGATATGGAGTGACAATACATTGCAATACACTTTGATACCATAAATTGTCAAGTCTAGCTTTTCATTTGTATCGATGAAGCAAATAATATTTATAAAAATGTCAGATTTGTTGAACGCCATGCTAAGCTCAACTGGTAAGACCGATCACTAAGCAAGTATAGGTGAGCAAACCTTTGCTTCATCCCTGCTCATGCCAATGAGGCTGGCCGTTTTACTGTGCACATCTGTTCCATCAGCTTTTGTACCTTGAAGTGTCATCCAGCCAATCGCCGTACATCCTACAACCATAACCAACAGATCGGTTGAATCCGTGTTTCATTTGATTTGACATATATTGTCATGAGTATTATTTATAAGAATAATACTATGATATTTGTGTTGGGTGCACTATTAAATGAAAGGATAAGATACCAAAATAAATAAAAGCAGAAAGACAGAACATTCAAAATACAATAGTGAAACACAACACACAGCAGAGCTATCCAACCATCTCATGCAAACGTGACACTACAATTTACTCTGTAAATGTAAGAGATGACCAAATATAATCACAAATTTTATCAACATATGAAAGAAAAGGCATGATCTTGAGAGTACAAAGCAAATGATATACCATTTATAGGTAAAAAAATGGAAAGTTTAATAAATTAATTTCTCAAACTTGCCATGCATTCCTGCAAAGTGAGCATCTCCAAGCAGTGCAGCTATCCAAAGTTCCTGAGAATCTACATCAGCACCAACAAAGTGATAGCCAGGTGGTGATTGGATCATTGCCTTCAGCTCACTGCCAATCCTATTCACCTATACAAACAGAGAGCATATTAATTGCAAAACTTATGAACACTAACATACCTAGTTTATTTTTAAATTTACATTGACGTATATAGAAAATAATAGGTATTAGACAATTATAGCAAAATATTATTATATAATTATATTTGATAGTGAAACAATTTTCTTTAAAAATTTGATCTTGGTTTAAACCAAATTAGAATCGATTTGTGATGATAATAGTAGAAACGCTAGCCATCAACTAATATTGGTCATGCGAAAAAATCTACAGTAATGCAATTTACGTGTAACGTATTATTTCTCACGCGTACATGTATGAAGTACGATATACATGTATATATAATTCAATTTTACCACACTGCAACCTTGTGTTGATGTACGTTGTCATTCTCAGACCGATTTAATGAGCGAAAATATAAAAATATCTATCACGTAAAGAAAAATGGTTAAATAAAGTTAAAATGATTAACTGTCTACATGAATGATTACCTTGGCATTGCTGGCAGTAAGCCAAGTTTTCTCTACAGCGCGCCTAGTGACAGTACCAGCTGTTACTATTCGAGGCAATATGGCACCATAAGCGCCCTCTGGATTATAGGTGTTGTCCTCTCTTATATGTGCAGGCAAATGGTCATGATCCAGCCATGTCACCATTTGAGACCTAAAAAGACAAAGAGATATCGAGCTGATTAGATGTTCAGATGCATAAATCGGAAAGTTTAGCTGCAAAAATGATTTGCAAAAATGATAACCATATTCAGATTCAGCGGATCCCTTCTGACTGGTCAACTTCCCAGCAGACGTATTTTCGCTAAATCAATCTGCATGAAAGTTTTCTTACCTAGCAAATAAGATCTGCCGACTCTGGATTCGGAATATGGTATCAGTTATCATATAATCGTTACAGCAAAAATATGCACCTTTAAATCAAAGTCCACCAGCTTAATTAAGGGGCAGTCTGGTAGGGTATTTGTGAACGGTATTGAAGTTTAACTGCCGAAAATTCAATAAATTTGCCACCAATATTAGGGGTAGCTATTATTGACTCTACACCTCGTAGTTAGTCAATGATATTGGAGAGGAAGAAGTTTTCTCTTTAAACCTACAACAACACACCATTATTAATTAGTAACCCATCAATATTCTGTAACACACCTTATCCTGTCTCTGTTGTTTTTCCAGTAAGAAGCCTGAATACTTAGAGTGAGAACTTTAATGGCATCAGAGCCGGCGGCTGATGAGAGGGTCCCATTCTCTATATGCGACAGGAAGTCCTTGCTAAGAGGATTTCCCACATTATTATTGTCTCCAGACTATATACAAACACCATATACATAATGTCTTAGATTCAATATAGCAGAGTTTATAGTTGTATTGGACATTATAGGACATACTAAGGAAGCAGTTTATACATTGTTTGTATTTGTACTTATATTAGAAGCGTTTGAAGGAATGATGTAACTTATCTCGAAAGGTAAGAGTTCAGTTTTACAAATCAGCTGGAAGTTTCCCCAAAAATATTTCCTGGTTAGTTTACGCCTAACACCAACATCTGTGCTGTGCTTTCTTAATTACTAAACCGGTCCATCTAGAGATCATGCGAAAAAAAGAAAAAGAAAACAAGCACTGTCAAATATAAAATTTGGCAGAAAATAGAAATTTCAATGTTGAAGGTCTTGCAAGGTAAGGAGATAAACCATTGCACAACAAACATACTCGTCATCGGCAAATCGTCAACATAAACCAAGCCTGTATAGCCATTCTAAACATGCACAACCGGTTCTTTCATTTATGGCTCCAATAACGTACATCTGTTATCATATCGGTTAAATTTAACACATGAGTACATTTCAATCGTCATTTGTGTCGGTATGAATATTTTGAATGTTTAACAATGAGAACAATATTTAGCAGCAAACCAAGAAATATTGTCATGGGAGATAACTTAGTTAATAATAATAATAAAGATGACTTAGTCAATAATAATCTTAAACAAGGACGTTAAAAAACAATTAGTCATTGCAGTACGAAATCTCAAATATATTCTGGTTTTGCCCTTCCAAAATTAAAGACTGGCTTCAAAGTTATGGCCACCATTTTGGTTCCACGTAGATGCCTTGCAAGTGGTCAGCGTTATGTAATTAAAATCTTTAAATAATAAGCTATGCGAACCTTGTGAGGCAGCTTAAAGAACCAACCACCAGTCACCTTAGCATCTGCTATAGGACCAATCCCTTGATGCCATGAAGGCGTTTCAGAACCATCAGGGTGTCTTACCTTCTTGAAAAACAGCTACAACAATTACAACAAAATTATTATTGGTAGTTATTACTAGATTTGACATTCTCTTCTTTATCCATCAAATATGACAATTTTAGATCGGTGTTTGAATAAAAATGCCTAATGAACAATATGCTTCAAGCAACACACACTGTATTATAATGAACTTGCCTTGCATTGAGTTACACCCATTATACAGCTATCATATACATACTATGTGTATATAATAGGTCCATGGTCATACCAAACTAAATTTTGCAGACAGAAAGTTCAAACAAATAAACATCAATCTCAGTTCTAAGCTATTTACATGAACGTAGAATCTACATGTAGATTTAGGTATAAAGCTTTAAAGGGTTACCAACAAAATCTAGTCATAGCCTGCATTAAACCAGCCCTCATTGCTAGATAATTACAGTATTATTCATAGAAAATAGTAACACTCGTAAATTGGGACTTCAACCTGGATACATTGCTGCACCGCGCCTGGCACAATAATGCAGAGGGCCCGGGTTCAAATCTCGATTTACAAGTATTACTATTTTCTATTAAGGAATTATACCCAATTGTAAAGTTTTGTATTATTCAGTACCCACCGCCTGCTGAGGTTCTGACATCACCCTCACTTTAGTCCAAAGTGCCTCCGATTGTTTATATGTCAGACTTAACCTCTCAAAGTTGGGTTCTATAAACGTTGACATATCGCCTTCAAGTGCAGGAGAGGTCATAGCTTTTGCAGCTGATATTCCATTGTATGTCATATCTCGGGCCTCCCTTAATAATAGAACAACAACAAATACAGCATAAACAGTATAATGTATACAGTATAAAACAGATAGATTACCATGCCATGACAATGACAAACACTTTCCAATGTAAGTGGAAGGTTGATAGACTGCAGTTTCATGTCAGACGCAGCACTAAAAGTAGAAGTTTAAAGCAGAAAAAGTGGTTTGACTTGGGGTTGGAGCATGAAATACTGAGCTGAATTTTGTCATAGTGTGCACCGTTACTTGTACTGCAGCAGTAACAATATTGCTGTAACAGTTACTTATTTGGCGGGATGTTATCGTTGATCTTTGAGCTTAGTGTTATGAATATGTACAAATATACGATATCAATATCGACTTCGGAGTAGTACTGCACAATAGAATCATACCATCTAATATCGTTATTGTATGGTCTAATATTGCAAACATGCGATATATTGCCAAGGAGACACAATTCGTTATTAGTGTGACTTTTTTTATAGATATTTGCGTTTGGAGTTATCTAATATCTGTGAACTTACGAGCAGACAATTCTACATTAATTTGAATTAATTTAATAAATTAATTTTGTTGTATGACTTTAGAAACCGTAGGGTTCAGGAGAGTATAGAGATATTATTATAGAATATAATAACATATTATAAAATAATATAGTATAATATATAATAATATATTATAAAACATATATTATAATAATATATATAATATTAATAAATTATTACCTGTACGGGTATATAAGTCCTGTAGTATCTTCTTCATTTGGCTTCAAATGTTCTGGAATTTCATCCCTATCTAATAAACCCAATACATTAATTGCTTCCAGATTAGATAGGCTACTGGCACTCGAGTGTCCAATAAAGTGATGGTGAATATGACACATAATGAAGGGGAGAGAATCTTAACAGAGTCACTGTTGTCGCAAATAATTGAAGACCAGAATACCTGTGACCTCCACAGACTCTCTAGTGAGATGACTTGGACTCGACCATCCAAATTTGACTTCGAATTTACTTTAGTGTAGGCCGCCAACATACTGTCATAGCTACTGTCATAGCAAGCCAAGTACGGCTATTGTTATTCCGCATATAATTTTCACTATACTACTAACAGAGCAGGAGACAATTGGGCAATAAATGTCTAACATAAATTTTTGAACATGGGGTTTTTGAACATTTTGTGACAACCTCCGTTGCCTATAAAACAGAGATACTAATCCGGGCCAAAGTGCCTCTTCTTACCCGCAAGATACAGTATTATCAATCTGACTCAAACATCAACTTTCAAGCCAATACAAATTGACTCCAAACTTGGAAGTCAAGTCAGCTAGACGAGATATGAATTTGACTTGGCAACATATTTCATTGATTGCATCACTTGACTTACATTGTAGAAAAAAGAGAAGAATTCAATCAATATTCATAAGAGTATAATAGATGTAGTTCCTTAATAAACACGCATAAACCATAAATATTTGGGCTCTGTATGCATGGCATGGGACTACATTTCCGACAAGAATGCAAAATTAGTATAATTATATTATCACGAGATAATGAAACTATACCTGGTACTATATATCCCCATCCATGTTTAGAGTGAAAGTGTAACGGATATCCATCCCATGTTAGTTTGAGGAGTTTAGGGGTGACCCTCTTTGTCAATGTAAGCAATGCGGGCCCTGGCTTCCAATCTTTGTCCTTCACCTTCGGGTATTGCTCACTGTACCACCTATAGATGGGATACCATTGATAAGAGGCACAGTAGCATTCAAGACAAATGTATGTATTGCTTTGTTTGCATTAATAACCCAATCTATAACATTATAAAATACAAACGCTGCTTACTACAAGATTATTAAAAAAAGTATTGGAGCTTGGAGGTGCTATAATAGTAAAATGGATTTGATATAGCGCCATATATCTCCAAATGACGAGGTTTCATGGCGCTTTACAATAAAATATATAATACAACATGACTAAGAGAGCGATACGAAAAGAATTGTAAAAAGCTACGGTTTACTAAAAAGAAGTTTTAGATTTCAAGTTTTTAATACTTTATTCTTAATACTTTTTAAGTTTTAGTTTTCATAGATTTTAAGTTCAGATTTAAAAGACGCTATAGTGCCACAAGATCACAATGTTTCTGGGAGTTTATTCCAGATGTGAACACTATAATAAAAGAAGCACCTGTCGAAGCATGACTTAAGCTTAGGATGACTAAAAGAGCTCTCAAGAAGACTGAGAGACGAGGTTCTTGTCGTCCTCGCAGAATTCTTATGAGTAATAGTGTTACTAAAGTATGAGGGTCCCGTTTGATGGAATATTTTGTAGGCCAGCACTGAAACCTTGAAGCGTATTGTAATGGTGTTTATACACTACACTATCTTTCACCGCTGTAGCAACTTGTAGCATTAATGGCCTAAGTAGCTATAATGGCCTACTGTCGCAATAATGGATACAAGTTAGCAAGACGTATCTGGTGGGGC
>JAOQGN010221440.1:0-10631 GCA_027564295.1 Himantozoum antarcticum | reverse complement strand
AGGCCCATCAGTGATAGCGATCCAAGATATTAGCATTTTCAAAAGGAATACAAAATTTAACTATCTTTATTATGATTGGCCATACTCACATGAGCGGACCAATCATGTCCGTCTTTTCTAGGGTCAAGGACATCTTACGAAGGATAATAATAAAGAAGAAAGAATAAACAATAACGGGTAAACCAATAGTTCTATAGCTACGCTATAGAACTAATTATGATATTATTCAAATAAATTGATCAATTACTGCTTAGTTGTCTTGGTATTTCGGTGCAAACTCGCAGCCGAGATAGTAGTTTATAGTAGGCTAGATACCGTGATTGCAAACATCCGTCGAGCAATAGGCTCTTGCTCGACACCAAGTTACCCAGGCCCACCTAACGTCACCTTCCGACCGGAGGGAGATAACTTCATATTGCAGTGGGCCTGATTTGCCTAGGCTAGTATGCAGGCTTTACAATGCTTATACAGAGTTCAATATTTTAAACTGAACGTAGCGGGCAATAAAATGCGCATCATACTGTCGTCATTGATAACTGGGTTATACGCCTCTTCATGCACTGGTTCAAGCACTGGTTTATACACTGGTTCATACACTGGTTCATACACTGGTTCATGCACTGGTTCATGAAGTAATGGTTTTATATCAACATTTTTCTTTTACTGGCATATTCAGGATTCCTTGGACCACTCCGTAGCCACAGTGCGATAGCTGTAGCAAGATTCCTGAACAACACAAATATTCCAATGGTTACACCATCCGCTACAGTCTCAGAGCTGATAGAGAGAGACAAATATAACACCCTGTTTAGAACAGCTACATCTGATGACAAACAGAGCAAGGTTAGTTGGTACATCCTGCTGTTTGTAGCCACAGATGTCCTAATGTCGGCTGCGTTTGTTTACCATGAAATGTTGATGAAATGAGATGAAATGTTTGATTGCCATGGCCATACCTGGAAAGTGCCCCTCATTTTCATGGACCGTCACTCATTTTCAGCTAAATTTGAGTACCCCCACCCAAATAGCAAATGTCCCTCAATTTAACTGTCCCGTAAATGTCCCTCAAGTCTAACTTGGTGAAGTATGACGACGATGGTGTAATTGTTGGTTGCCTTGTGAAAGTGGTTGGTTTCCATGGAGATTATCTGGTTGACATGGTGAGCAGGTTGGTACAATGTTGCATTCATTTTTGTAGGCATTAGTTGACCTCGCCATAGACATGGGATGGTCATATGTTCTTTTGGTGTTCACTGATGATGTCTATGGCCTACAAGGAGCAGCCGCTGTGGAGAGATATGGAAGGCAGCGAGGTCTTTGCTTCTCTAACAAGATTCAGGTAGCCACGCAATCTTCAGACCCTTACAATTACTACAATAGTAAAGCTACAGAGATAAAAGAAGACCAAGCGAATGGCATCATTTACTTTGGACAAGACAGTGCAGGTGTGTCAATGGGTCATTGCTCTAGCGATTTCACAGTGAGTGCCCATTATAGGGTGCCAGCCAAAGGGGGGAAGTCAAAGCTGGCATCTTGCCAAGAAATAGTTCCTGCTTTGCAATGTCAGTGCGTGTGATCACCGACATCCATTGTCAGTGACTTCTTTTTCCAGATATTCGTTGCGATAACTTCATTCATTTTCAATTTCTTAACAGGTGCAACCTCTTTTGAATGTTGCATGTTATTAAATAGAACAAACAACCTAGAAGCACAATTGACCTTACATTGTCTATTTATACAATTCACAACATAGAAATTTCTTGAAATCGAAATGTGTAAAATGTCGTTCAGAAATACATATCAACTGTATGACACAATTAGAAGCACCTAGCTATGCAAACATGATACGTATACAGCTATGCTAAACCTAGCTATGCAAACATGATACGTATACAGCTAAACCATGATGCTAAACCAACTCCATACAAAAAATTGTGTAATCTCTTGTAGGTGAGACAAATTATATTACATTTCGTTTCGCGAACTTGTCTGCTTTTGCAAGAGGAAGTTCTCCAATTCATTTTTTAAGGGTGCCAGTGAGATATAGTATTGCGATGCGATTCCCCAAAAAAATATTAAAAAGATAGTTTTTATATTATTTTAATTCATTATTCTACGCTCTGGTTTAGACCGGTACGTACCAATGCCAGCTATAAATTGGAGTAAATTTATTCAAGGGACTCAGATACGGCATTGGGCGTTCAAGCAAATTTATAGATACACGATTGTTATATTGTACTGTTGTAATAAGATCAATTCTCACAACTTACAGCTGATTCTATCAACTGAACAGATGAACATTATTGTTTTTTTGATTTCAGAAAATGTATCATAAAGTTATTTGTTTGACTCCCTAGACAGCCAGCCTTTTAGTTTCTATAGGACACATACAGTATTATCTTCTCTCGATATAAATGAATACAACTCCATGGCAGTACCCTTGGCCTGCTATTATTACAGCGTCCATCGCAGCTTAAATAAAATAGTACGAAGATAATAACGATTGAGGCATTGCATCGGTCCATTCGGAGTTGTCTGATTCCAACAGTTTGGCATTGCATCATTCAAAGGCACTGCAAATTCACCAATAGCAATAAGTTTAAAGTCATACAAGTTTCACCTACAATGTAGGTTGTTCTGCAACTCAGAAACTACCAGAGATCATTTACCATAATTTTCAACTATGGATTGACCATACCATCAGAAGAGCACACAGAAAAATCATAGCGGTGCTTCATTCTAGTTCATGAGATCGCTAAAATTCTAAGTAATAATATATAATTACCAGGGGCGCATTGAGTTGAAAAATTGACCTCAGATCAAAGCAGGAAGCTGCATGCAGCTTGAAATTATTTTGTAGTGTGGTTGGCAGCTGGTGTTCTGAGGTAGGGACCAAATGTTCTGAGGTAGGGATCAAATGTTCTGGGGTTGGTAACTAAGCCAAGTGATTTATCAAACTACTTCAATTTGCAAATCGAGCAAATTTCATATTTCATGCATCTCACACGACATGACCTTTTACGGAGTTGTGCACATTTTTTGGAAAAGAGTAGGCCGAGACAACTCCTGATACTGTTATGGATACATATTCTTACGGTCGTGTCTCCTGCGACCTGCACCAGGAGAGGAGTCTCATCTCACTAGCAGAGGACGGACAATTTCTCTGATGATAGGAGCACCTTTGATCCTGTTTGCATGTTTGTACAAATGTGGACAGATGAATTCTATTGCAAGATCTCCTCAAGTTACTCCACTGCTGAGATTATATGGACAATTACAGCTGCTTTGCAATGAACACTACTTACACTTAATTATCTACATATTGCAACGCTTTCCTATAATTGAACATTCACAAACTATAACTTAATCCCTTAATTGGCCACTGGCTATTTGCTACTACTTACTAAGCTAGTTAATGGATTTAAATCTCGTTTACTTGTGTTGCTGCTAACTGTAACAGATGCTGAGATTATTACTGCTGACTATCTCATCTGTTACCGTTGTTGTGAATTCTCCAAGGGGCAATAACCTTAACATCATTTGTTGGCCCCACCAGACAGGTCTTCTTTCCTTCATCTTTGCCATTATGGCTATAATAATCTAATGCCATTATTGCTACAATAACCGACAATTTTCGAGCTATAGACAGTGAAGCGAATGCAAAGTCCATTTCAATACAACTTCATCAGCCTCTGGAAAGGTACAAGACTAGGATCCGGACTAGCGCTATACAATCTTATAATGTTTTTGGGGATATTAACCAGCTATGTCCAGCTATGTCCAGCTATGTCCAGCTATGTCCAGCTATGTCCAGCTATGTCCAGCTATGTCCAGCTATGTCTCAGAACTCAAGTGAACTCAGCACCTCTATGAATTTTTCTGTGCCTTCTTCTGATGCTATGAAAAATCAATATGTAAAACTATTTCGACAAACCTATAGTTGATTCTGAGTTAGAAATTGCCTATATTGCGGGTAAGACTTTCATAACACTTGATCAAATATTATGATGTTGTGTACTCACATGCTTGAGAGTGTGTACGAGAAATGAGTACTTTGAGGATCAGGCAATAAAATGTGAGTGGGGAGACTCCAAGATTGTCACTAGCCATTCCGCATAGCCATCCAAAGTGTGGTTGGAAATTTCACATGCATAGTACAACATCTACAGTCACATTGGATAAAAATACTTTTCAATGCTTCCAGCAAATCTTTTTTAAATTGAACTTGAACAATCAATCTTATATGAACATTCCTGTATCATTTAGCACATGCGGTTTGCTGGTGGCTTGGTTCGGTTCATTTGTTGGCCCCACCAGACAGGCCTTCTTTCCTTCATCTTTGCCATTATTGCTATAATAATCTAAAGCCATTATTGCTACAATAACAGACAAGTTTCGAGTTCTATTATTATTATTTTGTATGTAAAATAATGACAACAATAATAAGATGGATTTGATACAGCACCATATATCTCCAAGAGGTTTCATAGCACTTTGCAATAAACCAAAAAATTACTAAGAGTGTGATACGATAGTAATTGTAAAATGTTATGGGTTACTAAAAAGAAAAATTTTAAGTCCAGATTTAAAAGGCGCTGTAGTGGCACACGATCGTAATGTTTCTGAGAGTTTATTCCAGATGTGAACACTATAATAAAAAAAGCACCTGTCGCCGCAGGAGTTAAGCTTAGGTCAACTAAAAGAGCTCTCAAGAAGACTGAGGGACGAAGTTCTTGTCGTCCTCGCATAATTCTTATAAATAAGGGTGTTACTAAAGTATTTGGGTGCCGCTTGATGGAATATTTTGTAGGCCAGCACTGAAACCTTGAAATGTATTCTTTCCTCGATAGAGAGCCAGCGTAGTTGCTGAAGAGCTTTGGACGCAGAATCAAATTTGCGATTGCGTAAAACTATCTTGGCAGCCGCATTTGAAACTACATGTAGTTGCAGTTTATTAATGAATAACTTGTTTGGAATGTTTTGATACAGGCTATTGCAGAGGTCAATTCTGTTGGTGACAAAAGAGTGCAATATGGCAATAAATTTTTTTGAAGAAACCCTGTCACTGGTGTATTTTAATGTTCTAAGACGAAAAAAAGTTCTAACAATGTTGTTGACTTGCATTAAAACATAGAGTTATTGCCAAGCTTTCTGGTATGTGAGATGAAGTGACTTTATGACTAAGCTAACTATAGCTAAGCTACCTGAGCTAGCTTTGATCAAGCTAACTATAGCTAAGCTACCAGATCTAGCTATGATCAAGCTAACTAGCATCACTGAAACTCATCTCTACATTAAAACTCACAATTTTGGTATTGGTATTGTTTGTTTGTGTTTGGTGTTTGTCGATAATGTGAGTTTTACAGTTATCGTTTGACCGTAAAATCGCGGCCATAAGCGCATGTGCTTATATGCGAAACCAACTGGAGGGAAAAAAAGTTGGTCTCGATGGTTTGGCACATAGAACTATAAGCACGCATGAGCCTATATGCATGATCCTACCGTTGAATGACTAGCGATCTCGCTCTATAGGTGTACTCTTTGTTAAAAAAAAGAATTGGTCTCACGCTATAAGTTCATGCACTTAGCTGAGACTTCCCTCAGTATATAGGCACGTGAAACTATAAGTACATGTGCTTATAGCCACGACTTTACGGTATATGTTATTTTTGTAGGTTTTCAAATTTTTGAGACATTTTCCAAGCATTGATAACATTATTTCAATGTACTACTTCCGCAGGCTGGAATGGAGTATTGGTAACACAATTGTCGATTCGTGTATCGTAAAACTCACACAAATTCACATTCACTAGTGTCATGTCTACTCCTAATACCAACTTATGCTATGAATTGCTTTTGTAGGAATGCACATAATCGAACTGTATAATGTTCAGTACCGCTTTAGGACCGACACTGCTAAACTAATGCTTGCTTCAGATGGTATCGGCACATCTGATAATCTAGTTAACGTACTGAAAACATACACGAACATTCCAAGGACTGATAAAGGTCAGAGTTCCCTGAGTGTTGCTGTTATATCACCATTTCATGTGGCTAAGCTTTCCAGTTTCAGCAACTATGTTGCGAAAAGATGTAATGGCTTGCGAAGTGGCTTGACAACAGTAGATAATTGGCTCAGCACTTTCAAAGGAGAATGTGATATGTTCGAGCTGTGCACTTGTGAAACCCTTCAACGCAGTACCGATTATGTTGTCCAAACTATGGAAGCTATGATTTCACTTCTACTAGCATTTAAAGAAACTCACCATACACTTTGTGGTTTGTCCTCAGGAGTGTGTCAAAGTCTGAATGACAGTTCAACTTTCTATCACCAAATGTTACAATCAATAAAAAATATATCTCCCAACACAACTATAACCGATCATCGTTTCGTTGTACAATATGACAGCAATGGAGAAGCTAAAAGGGCAGCATCGTCATCAGCATACACACTAAGCTTTATGCAGCAGTCATCAGCAGGTAACTGGGCATATGAGATTATTGGCTATTACTCACACAACAACAAGTGGAGCTATGCTGCTGGAGCTTTGCTGCCTTATATAACATCTAGCTGCTCTAATTGTAACAATTGTGCCGTGAAACTATCTCCCTATGTCTTCATACGCAAGACATCAAAGTTTATCATAGCAGGTACAGGACCCTTACACGACAATGCCAATATGAATCGGTGCGGGGAACATATCAAGCCCACTTTCTTTGTTCGTCTGCAGGCCTTTTACTATGCAGTTGAACAGATCAGAGCAGTTACCGGCATTGACTTCAGTACCCTCTACATCGACACTTGCTATGGCAAGATGGTGTCACTCAACATCTTGTCTGACATATTTAAATCTAAGACTGAATGTCGTCTAACCAGCAGTGATGGTGTAGAACACGTATTTACCCCTGACCATTTTGTTGTATTTATTGGAGATGCGTCAAGCGGAATATCATTAAATCTGCAGTCATTCCTAGAGGTGTTCAAAATTCCCAGATTTCATATGCCAGTACAAGTACATGGCTGAGTAACCGAGAACGCTATCCTAAATTCCTTAGAAATGTGCCTAGCGACAAGGAACAGGCACATGTGATGATTGAAATTGTGCTAAGAAATAACTGGAACTCTGTCGGATTAATACACACCGATACTGTGTACGGAAGAACTGGTGGGAAACTAGTAAAAGAACATGCTTCACAAAAAGGTCTATGTATCTCATTTTTGCATGTGGAAATTAAAAAAGATAAAAATGCTGCTCAAGATTTAGCTTTAAAGTTGAAACAGCTTGGCAGTTTGAATCAAGTTCCGAGACCTTTAATTATATTTGTTGAACGGGACATATTAACAAAGATTTTGAAATCCATACAAACTTCCGATTCCCAATGGAGAAGCCGTGGAAATTTATTCATCGCTAGTGACACGTGGAACAACAACAACGATCTTATCAAAAACAGCACAAACCTGTTTAGAGGCACTCTTACTGTTTCATTTAGAGACAGCGTCTACAACTGGACTGATATTCATGGCATTCACAAGTTTCAAGAGTACGTTAGGCAAAAGACACCCTTGACCAAAAGCTATGACCCATTCTTTATACATTTTTGGCAGCAGTATTTCAAATGTCATGTTAATCGTACATATTTTGGCACTGATAGATGTACAGACACTACTTATAATTTGGTAGATGGATGGAAAGGAAAAAACAAATTGGACTTAGATGAAGTTATAGTTAAATATATAACACTGGCCGGACTTTCTGTTGCCTATGCTGTTCGGGAAGCTCAACATGGGGAACAAGTCTGTCATTCTAACATGACCGATTGTTCAAACTTGTTCCTGACTCCCAGTGGGAAAGCCACATTCTTTCGTCTTTTGAAAGAAACGAAAGTACCTAACCAAGCCGGTAGTCACAAAAAAGTGTACTTTCCTTTCCAAGCCACCGGGGAGGGCAGAACAAACTATGTAATATATAATATCTATGACCAAGGACAAACTGCCAACTACATGAAGGTCTATACCGTTAGTGATGGAGAGACCGTTGTGAACTCATACCCCACATTTTATGCCGATGGAGTGCCTCAAGCTTCGTTTAATTCTCCCAAATGCCCTTCATGTGTTTGTCAAGAAGCTTTTGAACAGAGCAACTCATCAGGAGTGGAAAGTGGTGGTGTTACCACCGTCAGCAATAGATCAGTGTATTCATCTTGTCTAATGGCACTGATACTCACTGTTCTTGCCCTGGTTCTGACTATCTTTGGTCTAGTCTGTTATGCCACCGCATATATAAAACATCAAGGAGAGTGTGGCTATAGTCTGAAGAGCATCTACAGTTCTGTAGGTAAGCTGGGAATGCTCTATTTCCGTTATGCCTTGCACCTGTACACCAGAGTTATCACAATATGCAGTGTTTTATATGACAACCTTTGTGCATACTTCAGATATTCCTTGCAAGATAAGATGACTATTTGATGACTAAAAATAGGCTAATATGTGATTGAGGCCTAATTGAATTTCTGGGTCCATTCGGATTCTGTTGCAGCAATGATGTATATGCCAAAATGTGTTGGCCATACATCCATTTACGTTCAATTTTATGTTCAATCATTATGTTCATCCATTTTATGTTTACGACACTTCGGAACTGAACTACGACGTGTCGTGATGGGCGGAGAGGGATCTAACTATGTGAGGAATCATTGCATTCATCGCAGTGAGAGAGGGTGTTTATCGTGTGTTGAATAGAAAACATAGCGCTAGTGCTTGGCAATTGAAAGCAGCTGGTTCCTTGTAAGACTGTTATAGCAATCATATGCATTCCAATTTCAAGTTCCTATGCTAATAGTTATAGCGGTCACACTTCAACTGTATTTCACTAGCCTTAGGATGATAAATGGCGCCATTTTACAATTAATATAAATAAAGCAATTGAATTTATAGCCAAAGTCAACGATATTTGCTTGTCCCTAGGCTACTTACAGTGATTACACTTCTCACATCATTGCGATTTTCTATTGTTGAAACAGGCAGAACCAAACAGGTTAGCGGTTGCAACAAAAACTTCTGTGGTTGTGATATCCTGTGTTGCAACAACTCATCGTGGTCCCGTTGTTGTGACAGAATCCGAATGCACCCTCTGTGTTGTTCAGTTTTATCAAGTTGTTGAGTCCATTTTTAATCCAGTCTCTATTGAGCTTCTGCAATATCGGTGTGATTGATAATTATTAAGAAAACAAGAATCCATCAACCATAGTTGGTTGGTTTTGTAATTTGCCAACAGTTTTCTTGTGTTTATAGCTAGCAACTACAGAAGGGTAAGCACAACAGATACCAGATATTATGGACGACGCGCAACTTTGTCAGGAATGAATTTTCTCAAAGAATTTCCAGTCAGCGATGCTGGCAGTAGCCGTTATTAAACTCAGAATAGCAATCTGGTTTATTGTGTGTGTAATGAATGATCTGCTTATATATATATGTCATGGTATATTATATTATATTACATTATATTATATTATATTAGAATGTATTTTATTGTATTGTATTATATTATATTATGTCCCATCTCCACTATTATTACTCTGAAACTATGCAGTGTCAAAACGAAATTCGGAAAGAGATTACTCTTTAAAAAAACTGGTTTGACACCCGTTTAGTAGTTCTTGCATTTTTGTTAACCATTAACAATGATATGATAAAGCCCACTTAAGTGTCTTAATGTCACCTCTCATGAGTAAATGTTTAAGTTGAGGGTGTTTTGTGTGATTTCATAATTACATCCCTGTGATGTCATAATTACCTCACGCTGTACACCACTTGGCTGTCATAATTTCGCTGTACAATTTGTTGTCATAATTACCTCACGCTGTACGTCACTGTGATCATGATCTGTGATGTCATAAATTACCTCGCGCTGTATATCACTGTGATATCATAATTGCCTCATGCTGTACATCACTAGTACTGTCATAATTACTTCACTCTGACTGTTCACTCTGTACAATGTGATGTCGTAATTTATCTATGGAAGTAAAAGAAGCCGAGCGCTAGCAATAATCAGATGGTATAGAGTGTGCTTTGTGTTACAGTGTGTGTAGACAACATTTTGTCGGTGGGCAGTGATCTAATTGGTTTTGATATATATCGCTGTTGCTACACACTGCGACAGAGAGTAGCACTCCATTATTGTTCACCTCCATGTAATTACCTCATGCTGTACAATGTAATATCATAATTACATCAAGCAATACAAATTAGTGCGGCATCCTCTCGGCACGGGAACGCTCGTCTTATAAGTGAGAATGGACTATTTTCAAAAACCTCAAGTTATAAGGCGCACTGGTTGTACGGTTGTACAGTCACCTATAAGATGCACTTCACTTGCAAGGCACATGTATCTTTACTCTGTCTCTCACCTTGAAGGTGGATTTCAAACTTAAACATGTTTGAAATCCATAAATAATACCAACACCAGTCGAGAAGATATTATTGCCTTTGGTTGCTCTCATCCCTTCTTATCAGATGATTTGTTAAATGACTTTTTTTGACATTGTCATGAACACATGCGCTCAGCTTTTGGGTGAAGGAGGTCTATGTCAGCTAGTCTGAGATGCTCTCACTTTGCTATTCACACCAT
>JAOQGN010221329.1:0-10633 GCA_027564295.1 Himantozoum antarcticum | reverse complement strand
AACCCGTTTTACCTTTCCTCTTTCATTTTTTATGGCATTGCATCGTCGATCCCGGAGCTCGAAGGCTCCCTTAATATATTAGTAATAATATTTATTTATTTTATTTATATATTTATATTATAATTAAAATAATAAAAAGTATGTTGTACACGTAATATAAATTTATTATTCCGAGTGTAAAGATTATCTCCCAATTTCATAAACACCAACTATTGTTATCAAATCGTTTTAAACATAATCACTGTTTACTGACCACCCATATTTTGTAGTGTTTTGGGAATGAAGAGGAGCTAAGTGATGTAAGCGATGTGGACGAGGCTGGTCAAACGCGTGTTAGACATGCTAAATACGTGGAGAGTAGTGAACCAAAGCCTGAAGCAGCACCATTACCTCCGCTACCCCAGTATCATTCCAGGTACCTATTTAGGCAAACTCAATATATAGATATCGAGTGGTGACTTTATGGAAACTGCATGGAAACAAATAATATTAATAGTAATAGTGGTATAATAAACATATTATAATACAATATATATTATAATATAATGCGAATTAAAATAATTATGATTATTCTTAAATTTATAATAATGTATGGTACATATTTTCATACTTCGGTATTGTTTCAATTTACCCAAAATGCTTCTTTTATAGACTATTTAATTAATCCGATGCCATCACATAATCATAGTCATAAATAAATCTAAAAGCTCTCTTTCAACTGCTATTAGTAAAGAGAAGAATGATATCTCGTGATCAGACCAGTTCTGTCCGGAGTAGAGGTCAAAACTGGGTCCTGCAATGCTTTGTCTTCAAATTGAGAACTCAATAATTATCTCAATTTGTAAAATATTATGGACGCTGTAATTGGTCAGAATCTGATAGTTTTACTGTTTATAGTTTGCAATGTAAATACTTTAACTAATATAGATGTTATCGAAGTCATTGTCAAGTTTTGTATTGCAGGTACCAATCTGATTTTATGCATATACAGTGCCTAGGTAAAGGTGGCTTTGGAGTTGTGTTCCATGCTAGGAATGGAATAGATGATTGTGACTATGCAATAAAGAGAATCACTTTACCAAACAGGTACATGTAGTTATGTAGTACCATCCTGACAATAATATTGTACTTCTCATTTCTTGTACCATAACATACATGTATATTACATAAAGTGGGAGAATCTAACGAATTTCACTGCAAGTATTGAATTATTATAACTCCAATGCAGAATTAATGCTAATGGTGTTCCGTTCAGATATGACATTGTTGTGTGGGATGTTCCATTTTATGTGCAGATTATGACATAAAAACTACTTCAGGCTGTATCCGTGGGAGTTGTCTTATCATAGGAGAAAAATGAAAGATTGGGCAACTCAAAATTTTATAACTTAGCTTCAATAATGAGTAATATTTATGATTTTTGTGTTGAATTGCCATATTCCATAACAAGTGTATTTACTGCTTATAACCAGAGAGCTGAACCAACCTATTTCGCTGACTGGTGCCAAAAACTTTGGTGGTGGGTATAGCTGTTGGGTGTTCCTGTATCAGTGGAACCAGCGCCGGATCCGCCCCTGATAATCATTATATCTTGCATTGTCAGTGCCATTTGGTGAGTTCTTCTGTCACTAATTGAATGCTTTCACATATTTGGACAAGTTATGAAAGTATGAACTGACATTAGCTAATGTATGTATGACCTTTGGTAAGGAGAGACCAGCTTCAGCTAAGATAAATGTAGAACACTGTCTTTATTTCAGTGACGATGCTAAGGAAAAGGTAACCAGAGAAGTCAAGGCTTTAGCTAAGCTGGATCATCCTAACATTGTGCGATACTTTCAATCATGGTTTGAAACTCCTCCTCCTGGGTGGCAAGAAGATCGTGATAAAATTTGGGAATCAACGTATGCATACACTCAAATTATTACATGATGAAAGTTATAAGCTACATGTATATTGTATATAACTCGATCATTGCACTTTTATACTCTTACATAATATTGTTGATTTCATAAATAATAAGCATCTAGATTTATGTAATTTTTGCTTCAAACTTGTCGTTGTTTATTTACACACCATTACAGAAATGTGAATTATACATGTATTTAAAATTATGTATGTGTGCTATCACAACAATTATATTATATAATAGTATTCTATTTGTGATGCATTTTATAGGGAGAAGTTTGTGCCCACCCCAATGAACAGTGCTGGTCCTATGCCTATAAGCAGACAGCAGTCAGAGTTCACTGCTGGTGGCCCCCGTCATACGGCAAACACACAGCTGTTTGTGCCAAAGTTTAAATTTGAGGAGTCCGCATCTGCTTCATTTGGTATGCCCAGATAATGTACAAGTATTGGTTGTGTCATTTATATAGTAGAACAAAGGTGCAACGTCTAAGTTTTACATAAACTGTTATGTGCTTGCTGTGAAATATATTGTTATATATTCAGCATACAATATAATTTATAAGCAATCAAAAGAATGCTTTGGGAAAAAGACAACTTCTCTATAAAAGTCGGGTACATTTATACTTATAGCTGTGAACTTTTTGATTGCTTACGTTATTTTATTTGCTTGAGTTGTTTAATTTGATTATTTGATTGGTTATTTTGATGGATTGTTTATTTCTATGTTATCCAAACAGTTGATAGGTTATTTACATTTCGATTAATATACTGACCGCATTACAGAAGAATTATAGGATAAGAGATGATTAGTGCCTATAAATTGCATTGCTATATTGACTGCTTTCTCGATTTTTGTATGTGTCAATATTATAGTGTGTGCAATGAACTAAAATGACATTATCCTTGGCAGGACATTCTTTAATATTGTAGGTTTCCCATTAAATAACAAAATGGATGATTCATTAGAGATAGTATTTGCCAGCCGTGGCGAGGAGGCATCAGTTAGCCAACCGTTTCACAAGTATGCAGTGGCTCCATTAGAGCAGGATGAGTCGGATGATTCGGGTAGCAGTAGGGAATGGGAGAGACTTGATGATTCTGGATACCATAAAAATAGCATGGTACAGGTGAGACGTAGCAGAGCATATGCGTTGACTGTCGGTGAACTGATGGATGTGGTGTTGCTAGTAAGCTATGCATGCGATGTGTAATGGTTTATTTTGTATTTGTTTATTTGAAACGCTCTGTATAGCAAAACTAGCAATTCGCCCTTCGGAATTTCGATTGCGATGAAAAAGTAGATGTAGGTTAGTTTTGTTATTGTAATTACCCTTTAATTCTGTTGAAATAATATTTGTAATCTCCAAGCCCACTGGCAACCAACTTTTATACTGTCAATGTAGGTCGATGCTACAGGATCATCTGATGACACTGATTCTGAGGAGGAAGATGGGGTCAAGGACTCATCCACAGTGAACACACATCTTCTAGCTACCTCCGCCATGTCTAAAGAAAACAGTAAAAAAGACCCTCAAACTAAACTCTTTTTATACATACAAATGCAGGTATGCGAGACGTTAGTTTTTGGCTTTCTCTAGATACATACAAAATTGTTTCTTGCCCTATTTTACAGCTAGTCACATATCTTTAGTGGTATTGCAAATGCACTCTGCTACACGATTGACGAAAGCCAAAATGTGAACCATACAATCATAGTCTCACACTGGATTAATGTAATAATACGGGTATTTTTATTTTATGCTCACAATCGTAAGTTTATATGCTAAGTAACATAGTTATATGCTAAGTAACATAGTTATCACTGAATCTCCATACATAAAATATAATATTATATTAAGTTTTTTCATTGTAGCTGTGTAAAAGGGAGACATTACGTGACTATCTGAATGCTAACACACTTTATAGAGATAGGAATGACATTCTGTTGATATTTAGACAGATCTGCGATGCTGTGGAGTATATACATTCACAAGGCCTAATACATAGAGATCTTAAGGTACACACGCTACATATTCACTACTTCGGAGCAGACAATTATATTGCTAAATAATCAGTGCAATAATGCTATAATAGATTGTAGCTTTTAATTGTTAAAACTGAGCTGTCTCCTCTTATTTATAGAAACTTTATTATCAATGATATCTTGCTAGTCTTATAGAAAAGCATCAAAATATGGTCGTGTGAAGTGACTTGTTTTTTTCTGCAACCTGCCACAGTGCCAGTTAGGATGTGTGGCTAAAGACACCAACTAATTAATCTGTACAGCTACCACAATATTAAATCACAAAGCGTCATATCTTTCCAAGTTGTGAGTTGTCATGCCCTTAATTGTATTTGAGCTTAAGACCAGTAAACACTTGACTTCTTCTGCTGCTGTTTTAGCCCACTAATATCTTCTTCTCCGCCGAAGATATCATAAAGGTAGGGGACTTTGGTCTTGTGACTGCCCTGTCAGCCTTTCCAGATGAGGATAATGAACGAGTAATTACTGTCAGCACTCCAGCACAACAACTAAACCTTACAAACAACGTAGGGACACAGATCTACATGAGCCCGGAGCAGGTACACTAGCTATTCATCAGTTATATCTCTTCTCTGTAACTGTAATACCCGACAATTGGTTCCTGTTGTTGTTTCCCTTATTGCAGGTATAGATGTATAGATAGTTTGTGATCTAGATAGTATAGGTCGTATAATGGATAGTTCTGATGCTAGGCTGTATCTTATAAAGTCGTTGGAACATGATTATATTTTTCGAGGAAATTAATGATTGATAAAATGTTTGCTAGTTTCAAACTCTGTTGCTGCTAGCGATATACTAATAGTAATATTACCATAATTAATGTCTATTATACAATTACAACAATCTGTACTACCATTCTTTAATTTACCCAAGCGTAAATGCATGGTAAGTAGAGATGCCAGCAAATGATACTAACTTCTGCTTGTCGCATATCAAGGTGAAGTTTGTTAGATTTGTCGTAAAAATTAATATATATTTATATTGAAAGTGGTGCTGCATGCTGGCAGCAAAGCTGTCAACACCGTCTTTATCTAGGACATTTTATTTACTTTGCAAATTCTTGCAGGCACTAAAACTAACCGTTTATTTTCTGTAGATGGCTGGTAGACAATATAATAGCAAAGTTGATATTTACGCTCTCGGCTTGGTGTTCTTCGAGTTGAAATATCCTTTCTCTACAATGATGGAAAGGGTTCTCATTCTTCAAAGAATAAAGAAAAATATATACCCTGAGAGATTTCAACGAGAGCTCCCCAAAGAGGTATGTGCTGGAAAGTATAGACTCGACTATCACAGGCTATGGTGCTAGACAATAATCTCTTTTGCACAGACAAATGCATGATATCTTAAACTTTATCAGCTCTGGTTAATTTCACAGATGTTTTTCGCAGCTAGGTAATAGGAATATTATAATTAAGCTATTAATTTTTATATGGCTACGATTGTGTCTAAACCGGCAGGATGTGGCTTCCTACCACCACCATACAATGATGCTGTCATACGTCATCTCTGTTAACCAATGTTTTCAGTTGTGTAATCTTTGGTTATTGTTAATTGCAGTATAAATTTGTGAAATGGATGTTGGCTAGAAATCCAATTAAGCGACCATCAATCTCAGATGTTCTTCAGAGTGAAGTGATGTCTTTGTTTGATGAGGTGGTCCCGGCTGACAGGGTTAAAACTCGGACTATATCACGTTCAAGCAGTGATGAGTAGTAATATTGTTAAAAATAAATATTGTGGCTATATCTACCAATTTAGCTCCGCGGCTACAAGGCAGTAATGCGTTGTGCCATAATACTATGACCCTGAGTAAGAAAACATTTACATACAGTCGTATTATTGAGTATATAATTTTATTAGTTCATGCACATCGTGCACATAGTCTGGGTCAAGTCTGGCAACTTTTAACCACGCACCTCAATTTGAGTGCTCAATGACTCACTAAAATATATATATGTAAATTCTTCTATGCTGAAACAAAATGAGAAAAAAAAAGCATTCGCAAATGTAACTATGATGTACAGAATTGCGATGGAATGTAAATATAAAACTTTTATAACCTTTTTCTAAGCTTTTGCATAGTAACCTTTAATGTGATAGTATAATATTTTCTTATACGTTCCTGTTAATGCATCTTTTGCTCAACAACACTGTTTTAATTATTGATAAGAATGTTTGCTAGTTGTATAATATGTACTACCATAATAAATACCCTCATAAAAATGCATTTACAAAAAATTGTTTGATTTGACATTTCTGGTTCTATTTTGTGAATAATGGAATCTATTATAGTCATTATTATTCTGAGTACAAAAAGCAATATTTGTGGAATTATCTTTATTTAAATCATATTTCACCCTAAAATAACATATCAGATGAAAGAAGATTTTAGAAGTCAACATACAGCTGTATGCCACCATATTGTAGAGCATAGACTATCGGTTTGTGGCCAGAATGAACAAGGATAAGTCTGTTATCATTCTTTTACTGGCCCTCCTCATCCAAGCTAAGCAACCAAACTATCTGAAATTATACTATGATCTTTCCTCAAAATGATAATCAACGCTGTTCACAAACAAAGAAATCATTCTGCATTCCATAAAACCACATCCCACAAATTGAGGGGCTTATCAGGATATATTCCTGGCACATAGCGCCATCATTATTCCCTCAAACTCAGTTCTGCCACACAGCGCTATTATTCACTCATTCTTTCAAGCTCGCTATAAGGCCTTTAGCTTGCCTTATCTATAGTGTTACTAGGATACATAGTCTTGATTACCCAAAGTTCACAAAGAGCTCTCCTGTTATGTAATGTTTCATAAAATCTAAATTTTCAGGAAAAAATGTACAACACTGCGTGAAATCGGTTGTCGATAGCACTATCACGTTTGACAAGAAGGTTCACAAGATGGGCCATTTTATATTCCAATATTTTCTATTGCAACATTGTGTTGCTGATTACAGTGAAGTTCATCCTCACATTACTTATATTATGTCATCAAGTAGATTACATCCCCTCCTTTTCTATGCCAACCCACCCGCAATGAGGGCTTGAAAGCCTTGACTTGAAAGAGGGCTAGTTTTATGATACTGAATGGATGAATATACTATCTGTCTGCCTGCCCGCCCGCCAGCCGGACATCTCGCTTATGCGCTCTTCTGCTATCAATACAAATATATACATATTTTAGCTAGTTAATTCAAGCCTGCAAATAGAAGTATTAATAGGAAATAGGTGGTATTGAATAAAATCATGATTGATGATCAAATTGAAAAATTTATAGGAACTTTGATAAGGAGTTGTCTTCTATGTAGACATATACATTTGAAGAAAATTATTGGAAGACTGTAGTTTGGCAGCATTCCAGAGAAAAGTAAATAAACCCTGGAATTGTGATTGGATGCACAAGAGGTTTCCCAGGCAACCATTGTGAGAGGTGCTATTGATTGGTTTATGCAATCCCACGTGATATGTAACATGGCTGCAATGTGACATTTTAATGTTATTACATTTCCTACTATTGCAATGCAAGAGTGTAGTAGAGTGTGCTGATTTGTGCTGCAACAAGCATAATCATTTCACTTGATTTGTACTTCATTTTTACCATATAACCAAGAAGTCAATTAATATCGGTAACAACAGTACACACTCGCAACAACATCAATTGCTCTAACATAAATAATAAGACATAAGACTAAGAGTAAGACTCTTTGAGTCATTACTGGTAAGTTTAGTAGTATTGAACTTTGCTGAAATTAAAAAGGTTTGAAAAAAAATTTAGTATGTATAAATATAGTAGCTCAATTATTATTATAACGTTAATTTTCTAGAAAAAATATTCTGAGCTAAATAATAAAGCCGCATTGTGACTGAAATTGAAAGTAAGAATAAGTAAGATCAAATAATGTCTAGATTTAATTTAAATTAATTAAGATAACCGATCATTATAACAAATAAATTAAAAATAGTAAACCATAAG
Organism: Himantozoum antarcticum; assembly: GCA_027564295.1. NCBI lineage: Eukaryota > Metazoa > Bryozoa > Gymnolaemata > Cheilostomatida > Bugulidae > Himantozoum > Himantozoum antarcticum. The sequence goes on along the minus strand of JAOQGN010221329.1, from coordinate 2,692 downwards.
GTTGTTGTTTATAGCTATAGTTATAGTTATAGTAGGGCTCAATAGTAATTACTAATTAATTTAAGTAGGCCTAATTTAAGTAATTAATGTTTCTGTTATATTACATAATTTTTATATTGAATAATTTTATATGATTAATAAAATTATTTACAAGTCTTAGGTCTACTTTTAACCTTAATTTATGCTATTTTTATCTAGCTATTTAAAAATAAAATAATTGGAAGTTTTAAAATAATTATAATAATTATATTTTATTTAAGGTGTGAATATAATTTATATTATATATATGTATACATATAGGCCTATAGGGCCTATATATTTATTATATAAAATATATAAAGAAAATGTAATAATTTAATATTATATAATAATAGTATGTATGTAAATAGTCATCATCACTACCGATCATAAAAAAAGTTTTCTGCCACTAAAAATCATAATAAATATTTGTAATTATGTATGGGTAGGCTATGCTTTATTTGGTACACTAACAACAGAGCATGATTACAATTAATAAGAGGAAAAGAACAACTAAAAATCTGTATGTCGTCCTTCAGTTTGCGATAAAAATTGTATAAAACGGTGTAACTTACCAAAAAATGTAATTAAGAATTAATGACTCTCATCGTTATTCTGAATACTTACTATTTAGTAGCCTAGCCTCTTTTTAAAGTCAACTTTTAACTGTAATATGCAACTATTATATTTTGCCATACTGGTGTTTCAAGGAATCCAAATTTCTATATCTGTGAGGATATGAGTGAAGACGCCGTTCTACACGGCCTGTGAACTTGGCCAGCTACCTGCAAGGCGAATGTGTACATGTGTTGGGAAAACCGACAAGTCAACACTTCAGTCCAAATGGCTTCCGCAGTAGAAGATCTATAAATATGGCACAAGTTCTGATGGTGGTGTAGGAGTGAGTGGTGGGGTGGGTAGGGCGGCAACAAAATCACAAAATCAATGTGATTTTGTTGATTTTTTCTCACTCCTACACCACCACCAGAACTCATGCTATATTTAGTGATCTTCCACTACAGAAGCCCTATGCTTCCGCCAACCAGTTGAGCACCTATTTTATACTATGCTATATGTCAATATAAATTACATTAACTTTTCATGTTTTGACTCTTTCAACAATTCTTTGTTGAAAGAAATTCATTTTACTCTTTGAACAATTCTTTGTCTTTGGACACCACAAAATGGCATATCATATTATCAATTTTCTCCGGGATTGACGAGGAATCTGTAGCTTGGGCATAGCAATAGCATATGATTAGTCAGAGCTAGTCTGAGATTAGTAGAGCTGATGAGTAGAACAATGATTGGATCCTGTCCAATCTAATTTAGCCAAAACATATCATTTCCAAGTAATTTGATCTGTCGCCATTCTGTTGCTTCCCTGCATGGTATTCATCACAAAAGGTTACAGTTGGGATATTGGGGGCTTGCTCAATTCCTCTACAGCTGAATCAGGGAAGTTTTACCAACATGTAAACATTTTAGGTGAGCTTACCACTTCCAAAATCAGCATAGTAAATTGCCTAGTTAATGTTCATGCCCAATGTTTAGAAACTTCACATTCATTCATTAACTTCCTTTCGTTATCATTTCGATTTCATACTGTTGTACCAAACCCAGTGACAACACATCCAGAACATATTTATTTCCAATTGAAGATGATTGGTTTCTGAAACCTACTTTACTTTTCTCTAAAATATTGTCATATTGGTGAATGTTTTACATAGAAAGCTTTATCTAGTATTATCATGCAATACAAAACATATTTTATCATGTGTAGAGCTAACAATATACAAAATGGAAATTTTGCTTGATCTACAACAAATTATATTTCTGGTCAACAGTCATGTGACAGTCATGTGACAGTCATGTGACAGGCTGACAGTCTGTTAGTGTGCTAGTAATGTGTTCCACCCAATAATAATATCAAAATATAATGATTATGTTGTGTTTCGAGCTGCAGAAAATTCATCATGATCACCACACCAGTAGCAAGCATGGTAATGATTATGTTATGGACAATTGCTGATCATAATGTGTTTACCTTATTTGCAGAAGTATATTGTACGATTGAACAGAACTTAGCTAGCTACAACACTTGTTCAGTTGGCTAGAAGTGTACAGAAGTATTACGACTAGCCATCATATTCGATGGGTCCCCATTCATTCAACGAGGAGAATGATATCCTAGGGAGTTCCACTGAGATAGCTTGGGGTAAGCTGCCTGATAGCTAAATATAAACTAATGCGCATTCATGTTGAGGACAGGTTTATTTTTAAATTTATACAGTATAAATTGTAATATATTGGAATAGAAATTGAGAAACTAAGGACTAACTCATTAGCTGATTACAAATTAAAGGGATAGTTCACATTGGAGACTATATGTGGTGCATTATTGCCATTACTGTGTTCTTGCTAGAATATTGGAGAAGTTGTCTCCTTCCGGCAATAAAACGTTATTACCCAACAACCCTGAAAATCGAAAACGTCATATATTTGACCTTTTTCCACTGCTTACAATTATTTCATTGTAGGCTAAGCCCCTGGAACATAAAAGTATATTCCAGGGGCATCTCTTCACACACCCGCAATAAACGATGGCGCGGCTATCTATCTTTATAAGTGGGAAATAGCGACACCCCAGTTCTCCCTATATAGTGTTTACACA
>JAOQGN010221218.1:0-10634 GCA_027564295.1 Himantozoum antarcticum | reverse complement strand
GATGAAATGGTTGTTGAGCTGAACCTATGTAGAACTTTTGTGTAGAAGGGGGATTTTATATACAAAGCTACAGCGCCACCATCTCTTATTCCACTACAATTTGATGTTATTTGATTGTATCCACAATATCTGTAGTTCACTTCGGTATCAGGTTTAAGCCATGTTTCTGTGAGCATGATTATGTCCAGGTTGTCAGCAGTGATGATTCCTAGTAGCTCTACTGTTTATCTACTGTCTGCCTTTGTAGGTTGATAGCAAATATACTTGGCAGGGGGACGTTCAGTTTGTTGGTAATGTTATGCTTGTTGATTGGCTGTTGCTGTTTGCTCCTCTCATGCTTTATATCTGTGAGGTTTGTTGAGAGCGTCCGGGTGGACCTCTCCTTCTGGATGGTTGGGACGGGTGTCCCTGGTTGCCCCATCCTTTCCCTGGTTGCAACGTGATGTATGTTGCGGGTTGTCCTCTACTTCTCCTTTGAACCTACAACTCAATATGTTTATTATATATTGTATTTTTATATAACCCAGTTAGTTAGACATCAAACGTCAAAGTAGGAAAATCACGGATCTGCTATATACAAGCTATATTTATGGCCACATCTCATAACATGTCTGTTAATGTCAAAGGTCAATGTCAATGTCTGTCTGTCATGTCAAGGGGAAAGCATTGAGTTCTACAGTGTCTCCTGGACTACAGTAGCTAAGTGACAATGAAGAGCTTATTCGAGGAAAGTAACTCTCAGTGCATCTAATGGCACCGGCCAAAAGTATATATTTTACTGATGAAATGAAACCATCTCAAATGAGTGCGACTTGAGTAGGAGTCACAGTCTGACAGTACTTTCTGCTAAATGGTGCTAGATATGACAGACTACTACTACTAATCAACAGTTGAAAGTAAGGAAGGTTATATGGTCCTTGAAGTTTAAATTTGCTTGCTTTGAAATTAGAAACTGAACCAAAAATTGAAGAAAAAAAATCTGCAAACCTAACTTAGAATGTAGCTCAAAAGCTCTGTGCTCTGTGCTCAAAGCTCTGTGTACAGGCTGTAAGAGTTTGTAACAATTCCCAAATACAGACAAATCTTTCATGTGCATACATAAATTTCGTTACAAAGTTTGCAATAGGGCTCTTAGAAAACTCTTACACTTTGACTACTACTCAAAATAATTTTTAATTATTGCGAGGTTCACACAACAATCGTTCGCGACCTCAGCATTAATTAATAAACTGATTAAAAAATATTACCAAATTACATTTTTTGTCCTTATTCCTTGACCTATTCCTCCTTATATGACCATCCCGGAAATAAGTCCCCAGACTTATTAACAAATTGGATTATTTTTTTATTGCAAAATAATAAAAATATAGTAAATTACAACAAAACTATTTTTAGGCCACGCCCCCGGTTCCAAGAACAGGGTAATACATTTTTATACTAATAATGCTTTATAACAATCAATGATGAAATGATCGATAATGGATTTAATATTTTTTTTATGTAGATCTTTCATGTTGGACATTTTGTATTACAGCCCTTGATAACAAAAAATTAACTGCCTGTTTTACTTGCCATGTGTAACTGGGATCCATCGATTATTTTTCACTGCGCCTAAATACTATGGTGGTTTTGCTCGCTCCCATCCTGTAAATAGCACTCAAGCATCAAGTAGTGCAGAAGTAGTAGCCGTATATGTAGCAGGGCGTACCAACACTTATCCAGTATCCAGCATCCGTACCAGTCCAGACTACCTCAAGCAATCAAGCAAGCAAGCAAGCAAGTAACCGTACCATCGCATCCCTAGCAATTGCCTTGACTATTCATATAGCTAATTACACTTGTTCATCTTTTACTTGCATAGTGAAATCTCCAGAACTAGTGCAGTCACACTTATGACATTCCATTATTACATTGCTTTATATTGTATAGCTTTATATGTATTGTTTTATATTGTATTGTACAAAGTGGTTATAATTACTCTCAGTGTTGCATGTACTTGTTGAGACAAATTTGTAATCTATCTACTAGTATTTTATATTGTTTCTATGACCGGTATAACTCTCATGGTGTGCCGTTTTCATTATACCAGCGTACTACATGTATTTATCTACCTAAATCTATTTTTACCTACCTTTACTGGTATGTACCGACCTGTACCGATCTCTACCGACCTATACCGACCTTGTACCAACCTGGTACCAACCCGGTACCAACCTGGTATCAACCTGGTACTGACCTGTGACTCCCCCTAGTCAGGGGCGTATATAACAAAAGAATCATACCCTACATTTTCAGAATTTTACATCCTACATTTTCAATTTTGCACCCTACATCTTAATTTTAGAAAAAAATCCCACTTAAATCTGGTAAAATCACTGTAAAATTGCAATTTAGAGGTTATATCACTAAAATGCTTGTAGAAGGAGTGCTAATTAAGTTATAATTATAAAGTTGGGGGTTTCACCATTGGAGAGACAAGAAATTTCTACATAAGATAAGGTCATATACAACATCTCATCGAGTGGTGACACTTATATACGTCCCTGCCCCCAGTGGTCAGTAGTTTGTATAAATACATATAAATATTCATAGGGTAGCCAGTTGAGATCCAGGCATCATACAGGGCACGTCTAATAGAGAATTGACACTCTAATTTTTGTCAAGATCACTTTATTTCTTTTAGGACTAGGGTCCTGTTCAATAATAAGTTTTGGTATGCAGTAGAACTTATACGCATGGAGTTACATACCTGGAGAACTTATCCTGTGTGGTTGATTACTAGTGAAGTTCACCATGTGTATATACTGACCCTCTATGTCCTTATCCTATGGGAAAGACATACCACAAAAGTACAGAAAGTGTAGGAGTGACACAGCAACTAAACCTATCAATTGCAACGACTGAAATCTTGTGATGGCTTGGACACTGCTTTCAAGCCAGCAGGCCCCAAACCATTACAATACTACAATTAGTGTATATATATTATATATACATGTTTTGTACCTCCATTGCATTATTTATGATACTGCTGCTATGAATGGTTGATTACAAAAAGATCTAACCCATAAGCTTATACTTCTGTAATTGATGTTGTTGGTGTCAAATATTATTACTGAATTTTTGTTACTATTACTATGATGACCTATGACCTCTGCTCTGATGTCATTACACTGATACTATGACGACCTATGACCTCTGCTCTGATGTCATTACACTGATACTATGACGACCTATGACCTCTGCTCTGATGCCATTACACTGATATTTCACTTAGCTTGGCATCCAGTAGACATATTCAGACATGGTGAACGTTCACAAACGGCCGTTCAAAAATGAATGAGTGAAGATATGAAATAATGCTATGGAAATTATTAGCAGCCCTCATGTTTCAGTCCTAGGCTGAACCCTTGGATCTGAAAAGTTGCACTAGCAGGAAGCCTCATCGCTGGACAGACTATGGGCGGATGCTATCTCTATAGTTATATGTATATTCTGGAGCCTGCACTGACGATGTACTGATACCTGGAACCTATACTATGGACAATCATTTCTGCACTGCAATTGTCTACGACTGTGTTGCTCATTTCAATATTGTGTGAGAACCATTTGACCCGGACACTTGATCTTTTCACCATTGGGTTATTTTGAAGATTCTGCACAGAATACATGCATTCAGTACTTGCCTCCAAACTCTCAGTGTGACAGTCAGTACCAAATCTACATTAGTATATGCAGTATTTTTATATATATTATATAGTAAAAGCAAAATTTTCGTTTTCAATAAGAAATAAGCATTTTTGCCGAAGTTGCGTTCTCTTCACGCCGACAGGTATGACAAGGAGTCTTGCATCTACTATCGTTGGTAAGTATGGTGTCGTGCTTGACAACGGAAATGGAGAGCCTTTTCCGGGTAATAATATTGCTGTCCGTCTAGTCAGACGATGTCCGCATCATATGCTACTTAGGTATATTTTTTGAGAGTGGCAGAGGTAACCTTGACCTCAGTATACTCCCACTATGGACACGGCCAGCTTCAGCCAAGAGGGATGAATCGCACAACACTTCCAGAACTGACCAAGCCAGTGACAGCTTTTCACTTATCCATTTTTCCATTAGCATAGAGATGGGTCTTTTACGTGCTTGCGGTATTGTTGTAACACACTGGGGGCCTCCAGTGTTTCAAGTCCTGATCTGAACAGACCCAGAAAATACAGGTTAGAAGCTTACTGAAGGCTTTTTACCAGAAAAATTCCACAGCTTAAGCCGGGACTTCAAGATCTAACCGTTGGATTAGAAGTGCAAGCCACTACCAACTGCTATCAATAAAATATAAAGGTAATATATAATATATAATATAAGGACTGGAAGAAGCACATCAGTTGTAATGAGAGCAACAACAAGCTTCTATACCTTCAAACCACGAAAGCAATTGCATGTACGAAGTTGAAGATGAAGTACTGGTGGACAGTTGGCCACAAAGAAAGGGTGGCCAATCACAGCAGCCAACTCCAAATTGAAACCGCAATTTGTAGGGCCCTTAAAAGTAGTTGCTACCTATCTAAAGCATACCTACCGACTGGGGACAGTGTAGGTAGATGGTGAATGAGTTTAGACTCAAATACTATCATCGGCCTGTGACAGTCGGTAAACGACCAGTTGAGCTACCTGTTGTAGTGCCCAAGTCGAAGAATATATCTGCCTCGACTGAAGGGTCATCAACTAAACAGCCAACTGGATGTCGACTGTATCCTGCTAGGAAAGATAAGCCTAATGAGAGGGAAGCCCCTATACCCCTTTGTGAAGGGCATATTGGATCGAAGGCCAATGCAAGTCGGGGAGTGGGGGCGACTGGGAGCAAATGGGGAACAGGGCTCAGGGTCTTAGCCAGGGTAGTAGAGGCGTTGGTGGAACTTTCAAGCATCGATGTAAGGTTTAGTAGACAGCAGCATAGTAAAACCTATTCAGAATTACTCTGATATGAAAGTTGGTGAACCTCTTGTTAATGCCGAAATAGCATCTTGCAATGGAGAGTCTAAGAGATGTGGAAGGGCCTGCCTAAACGCTGTCCTATACACTAGGATTGTAAAAAGTGTTGATTGGTTTCTATCAGGTGAACGTCTTATTAATTTCTTGGAAATAATTTAGAGAATTCATCTTGCCCTGTTTTCATAATTATTTGAAACAGGTCTGGTTCCGGTTACATGGTGGATAGACATTTCTTTGCAAATGCTCTCACAATTAGTGTCACAATTGACTCTTATGCACTGGCTGACAGCTTATGACAATCACAGCAGCAATTTTGCACACATCCTAAGCCTCATGAGAGGAGTAGCTTGGTGGCTCGAGACTCAAAACAAAACTATAATTAGAATAATGATTACTTTTATTTTATTTTTCAGATTAATATTTTGGTTCCAAAACATTCCGGTATCACCATCCTCGTATTGGCTGAAAAAAATTAGTCAGTTTGGTTTTGACCTTCATATTTTCTTTGTTCAATTATTTTGTTGTCTCATGATGTATTCTGATTCAATATTGAACATATTATTTTTACTATTTATAGAGTTAACTGCCACTGTGCTATGGTTGGGGCAGAGCCCACCATAGTGGCGGTAAGTGGAGCACACAATGGTGTGTTGGTAGTGAAACTCAGGTAAACGAATTTACTCACTGCTTAAAAAGGTAGTTTCTAAGGTAAATGGTTATTTACTCACTGCTTTCAATCTTTAACAAACTTTCAAATTTGAGAAACAGTTGCATGTGTTCCATGGATAATGCTCTGTAGATCAAGTAGCAGTGCATATTATTATGTATGTACCATTTTATGTTGCCAATTTTATGTTGCCAATTTTATGTTGCCAAGATGGGTATGCAATATTGCATACCCAATGCAATCTACAATATGTATTGCGTATGAGCAATATTTTTCAGTGCACAGACTTGGAAAAGTTGCAAAGTTCACACGTAATAGGGAGCACCGCAACCCCAACTTGCAAGCCCCCTGGACCCCACGCCAATGGGCAGGTGGAGGTGGGGTCCAGGGGCTTGCCTACTATTTAATTTGCCAATGCATTAATAGGAGCAACCTTTCAGTATTCAATATTTCATGCATTATTCCCAGAAATTGAGACATGCCAAGTTGTAAAATGTATGCTTCTCTGTCCAGGATTTAGCTTGGTGCAAATAGCAGCATGATATCAGCATCATATTATCACATCAGGCAATGGTTAAATTAAGAATTTTTGATGGTATGTAAATTATTATATTATAATGATTTATGACCTTATTTTGCGAAGTATGCGTAGCCTAGCAGATAAAGGAATTGGCTCCTGACCGCAAGGACCGAGGTTCAGTACCCTGCGCGGAATCCCATGAGCAAGATTTATTTCACATTGTTCTAGTTGACTCAGCTGCAAATGAGTACCGGCATTAGCTGGGTAATTTACCAGCGTCATACTGACATTAGCTGGGTAGTTTACCTGCATTAGCTGGGTAGTTTACCTGCATTGGCTGGGTAGTGTACCTGCATTAGCTGGGTAGTTTACCTGCATTGGCTGGGTAGTTTACCTGCATTAGCTGGGTAGTTTACCGGCATTGGCTGGGTAGTTTACCTGCATTAGCTGGGTAGTTTACCTCCATTGGCTGGGTAGTTTATCTCCATTGGCTGGGTAGTTTACCTCCATTGGCTGGGTAGTTTACCTGCATTGGCTGAGTAGTTTACCTGTATTAGCTGGGTAGTTTACCGGCATTGGCTGGGTAGTTTACTTGCATTAGCTGGGTAGTTTATCGGCATTGGCTGGGTAGTTAACCGGCATTGGCTGGGTAGTTTACCTGCATTAGCTGGGTAGTTTACCTGCATTGGCTGCGTAGTTTACCTGCATTAGCTGGGTAGTTTACCTGCCTCATACTGACATCCTGTCCAGGGGAGTCTTGTACTCTCATAGAAACTGGGATAAGCTCCGGTCTTATGGAACTCAAGACCTGGTGGACTTTAACTTTTTCACTTGTTTTCATTTAAATCGGAATCTAATTTCCAGAGCTTGAAGCTGAATTATAATTAAATTTGACGGTGAGCACCATGATCTGATGATAAACATACAAATGCCGGCCTAAGATATTCTGTAATAGTATTGCTAGTGGATTAGAGTAGGGAAAACTACTTGTTATATCAACTGTCATATCAGCCGTCATATGTCATGTATGTCATATACATCAACTGTCGTATAAACAACTGTCATATGGGAATGTATGCAAGTACCAAGACCTGGGGAGCAAGGAAAGCAACTACATGTAGGAACTGCATGCGCTGTAGTTAGCTGACACAATGGAGACGAATCAGATGCCTGTTTCACTCAAGGCAGGCCACCTGAGTAATACTAATACAGGCATGCAATTTATGGTTGAAATAAAAACCAACTGCTCAAATTAAAATTTACAATGTTTTTTCGTTTCTGATACTAACAGTTCATGTCTGTCCAAGCTCTATTGGAAGAATAAACTTGCCAGTGAAAGGGGTTACGGCTACATAATATAGTAAAATTGAAGTGTTGGGCTGACCTTCAGCCAGGCATTGCCTCGGTCCAGTAACATAAACAAAAGGCAGTCTACTTAAGTTAATTAGAGTAATGTTTATTACTGTGAATCAATATTTATAAATGTTTTTACAGGTAGAATTCCTGTACAGTTAGAAAGCAGATTCCAGAAATATAATTGAATACTTCAAACAACTCAATACAGGGACGCATTTAATGTTAAAGCCGACTCCCTAACAACCCCCTAACAAATTAAAGATTGCCCTGCGTAGTGGAAAATATTTCTGTTGGGGGAAAATGTTAGGGGTTCAAAAAATGCTAGGAGGTTGAAAAAATCTTGTTAGGGGGTTGACTTTGATGTTTTTTTGATGGTCTTGATGTGTTTTTAAAAAAAAATTAGACCAAAACAAAATTCAAAGAAAGATATGTTTTTAACTCTAGATTCAACCCCTAACGTTAGGGTGCTATGCGTGTTATATATGCCCCTGACTCAATATAATACATGTATATACATGTTTTATTGAAACATGAATGAATTTCAATGAGCCAAAATATTTATTTGTTGATCATCATTAAATTTTTGTAATTATTTCATCATTGATCATCTCAACCTTGTTAAATAAATCTTTATACTTGAGCAGGATAATGTTTGGATATGCACCATGCCTATTTTTAAAGATAAATCTGCAAATCAGAACCTATTTTCCTTTAGAAGGATCGCTCGAAGCAGATTCTGTCATGCTATTGCATGAGATTCATATTGTGAACCTGTACAATGAATCGACCTAACTGAACAATTCGATTGCATTGCATAATGTGTGCAATTAAAGTTGAATTTAGACCAAGCCATCCACCTGCTCCGGCAAAAGTCTTGGCTTATATGGGCCATTTTACATGATAGACAGAGATGGATATTGCTCTGTCTTGCTCTTTACACCAGCCAGGAGAGACGATCGTTTTTTAGATTTACATTGGTCTGAATTACTTATTATCATTATTCAAATGCACTCTCATTGCAGTATTTAGATGCACAAGAGGTTATAGATGCCTACTACATACAATCAGAATCAATAAAATACTCAGATTAATTAATAAAAACAAAAAATATTTGCAGCTAATTTTAAATATTATAAATTATTTATATTGTTCATGAAATGCAACTGCACGGAAACACTCATTGTGCAGGCCTGACACTTTTAACGATGCAATATATTAGCATTTTTAAAAGGAAGACAATGAAATATACATGTATAATATGCCTTGTGACTGGCTAAGCCCAGTTAGAAATAAGGAAACGACAACCTGAACCCAATAAGATTGAGTTGGACCGTTTCCCATCTGCTATCCGTCTAGCTTCGGCTTCCGTCTTGCCTTTCACACCACTCGGTTTCGCCAATAGCCAAGACAAACGCCGAGACTTTTGCTGGAGATGCCTTGGTCCATACTGTGTGTAACACCTGTGGCTAATATACGTTATTATAATATTTGGCTGTATAAAGTCTTATGTGAAGTCTATGGGCCAGGCCTAGCCACATCAATGCCAACACTACATGTGTCAGCAACCTGTTAACCATCTGTAAACACAGGTGGTTATGTATATATAATTACATATACAAGTGTATGCATGTATATGCACTGCATACGGCGTGTAGAGGGTCATCAGCTAAATAGAAAAGGTTAGATTACTCAGATACGTGTCATGTGTATACTGCATACACGTGTCTAGGGTTATCATCTAAATAAAAAAGAGTTAGATTACTCAGATACGTGTCAGGCACATGTCCGTGTCCACATGTATACACATGAATATCCTAGGTATGCATGTGTATATGTACAACCGAGTTGAAAGGTGTATGCGCAAGTATTATAGACATGTATAGACATGTGTAGACATGTATGGATGAGTGTATGACATGTGTCTAAGGTGGTGGACACCTGTACAGGCGTATCACAACATGGAGAGGAAGTATCACTTTACCAAATGAAATTTGCAGATGAAAAACTGGTAAAGTTCTAGTAGCAGTGTTTACATGACAAAGCATCGTTTTAGACAAGCTTATGACGTCAGAAAATGGATGTCCCCAACACCCATCGGCCTTCCTCAGATATCTTGACGTCTCCCAAAAGTTTATCAGGCTCTCTCTTGCATTGCCCTATTTCAACTGGTGGGAGATAATTCCTGTACGTTTATTAAATAAAGTATTGATGGACTCACTATACTGATGATGTGATAACTGATATGATACTGATGCCACTCTTTACTTACTATGCATCTGAATGTAAGAGGGTAGCCCATGTAACAATCACTAACTAATATACCATAACATTACTTTAGGTTCTACTCCAACAAGGTACAATAATTATGTTGATTTTGAGAGAAACCGGCCATCTATTAAAGTAGCCCAATATTTGATATCTTGACAATATCCAAATAACAATATAAAATATGGGTAGCATTTTATATTTTTAATAATGAATTTTATTCATACAAATATGAGAATAAACATGACCATCAATCTACATGCAGCTGGTGCTGGCAATTGCAAAGTTACAGTAAATAATATAAAAATACTTTTGCCAGATAACTACTTTATTGTACAATAAAAATAATTTCTAAAGCAGCCATACATAAATTATTTTGTTTAATATTGATGTTATATCGTTAGTGTCTTTAGAGAACATGGAATGCAGACCAGAGCTCACAATGCAGCAGAGGTGTAAAGTATAAATACAGCCAGATCAATTTTATCTTCAATTTGCTGTGCAGTAGAAATCTCAAGACTATTACGGTGCACAAATATCAGCTTTATAATTGTATCAGTAAACATAAAAACTACACAATTTAAAAATCCAGACATTGACAAATCATACCCTGAATATATAAAGACATGGAGTTTACAGTATTTTATATGAGAGGTAGAACAATGATTTTACTTGTATAAGGAAGTAAACTGTGTAGCAGTAGACGCTACAGTATATACTACAGAACACGCTACAGTATACACTACGGTATACACCACAGTATACACTACAGAACATACATAGTGTCAACAGTATACACTACAGTTTACACTGCAGTACACACTACAGAACATACATAGT
>JAOQGN010221107.1:0-10635 GCA_027564295.1 Himantozoum antarcticum | reverse complement strand
AAATCACACTATATGTATCAATGAGGAATGGCAAATACAATCAGAGTTTGTTGAGAATCTCAACAAATATTATACCACCAATAGTGATAACACCATCCTGGAATTCCCTGCACTACCCCATAACAACAGTAGCATTCCTTCTAAAATAGACCTGACCAATGTCATCAACAGGTTTAAAGCGATAAATACTAGGAAAGCCACACACTCAAGAGGATTTCCCTCAATCGAGAAGCAAACTAAATGCTCACACAATAGCCATTTCTCTACAAAAAGTTATAGAGCGCATGCTAGATACTGGAAAATACACTTGTTGTGGAAAACTCTGTAATAACTCTACTAAACAAAGTGGATTCCCCACAAGAATATAAGGACCAGACCGATAGCTTTACTGCATCATTGCAGCAAAACAGCTGAAGCTATATAATTGATACTCCACCCATCAAACTATCTGATGACACGAAAGTTCGCATACACAAAAGGAGTTGGCACAACAGATGCTCTAGTGAAAGCAATAATGTTCTGGAAAGCATCGATGGATAACAAAGACACACTGGCCGTACATACGTTATTTGAAGACTTTTCTAAGGCCTTCGACAATATGTGGCTCGACGTCCTGGCAACAATTATGGGCAGTATTAGCTAGGACCAGTCTATAATAAACTTATGAATAGACTATCTGACTGATAGGAAACAACGAGTAATACACAAACCATCAAAATCCCTGTCCAGTGTGAGAACTTCCAACTTAGAGACATACCACAAGGCACCAAGTGTGGCCCTGTAATATTGAATACATTTATCGGGTCACATAAATCATCTAAAAGTATACTAAAATAAGCTGATGACCTGACTATTTACTCATCCATCCCAAAGTCGACTGCTGTAACTATCAGACGAGGTGAAAAATTCACCAACAATCTAACAATAGCCAGTGAAGCACAGCTAGTGCAGAATGGTGCTCAACGAATGGTATGACCCTGAACACTTCAAGAACTAAACACCTGATCATATCTCTCAAGGACAAAATTAGGTTAGAGACGCCTATCGTTATCAACAACAAAGAAATTGATCAAGTCACATCATTCAAGCTGTTAGGACTGATTTTAGATCAACATCTTAACTTCCATCAACATGTTGCATCAATAGTGGACAGAAGCCATGCAAAATGTTAGTGGCCCGCTACTCACTACTTCTACTCAAACTACATGTCGTCAACACTCAAGGATTATGCAACTCCTATGTAAGTATTATCTAAACCTTACTCACATATGCATGCCCCGCATGGTTCCCTTCAATAACTAAACATGACATAGATAAACTGGAAAGCATTCAAAGAAGATGCCTAAAAACTATATGTCCCAATCTCGAGCACTACTCTGAACGACTGCTGGTTACAAACCTACCTACGCTACATGATTACATGAATGGCATTAGTATAACACACTGCACCAAAGTGAATACACCTGGTCATCGCCTGTACAGTATTGTACCACCATCCCCCACCATCCACAAATCTCCTCACCGTCACTCTTCACGAACTGATGATGGTTTGATTAAAAAAGCACAGAACCCAGGCACTAAATAGCACTTTATTTTATAAATTTGGTGTATGAATTTTGCAAATTATTTTTTGTATTCCTAATGTTGAAATTTGTTTGTTTGTAGCTATTGTACAACATGTTCTTATATAATTGTTTTTAAACATTTTTGAACAATAAAATAAAGTGTTTATCAATCAATCAATTAAGAGCAAAACTGACACCGCAGGCATCATTTCAGGTGGAGACAACAAACCTCCATATACTTGCTAAGGCAGCAGATAGAGAAGCAAGCAACGTGTTGCAAAAGCAAACTTAGGACTTTGGTGGGCTCCTATCTCCAGTAGCCACATCCACTTACCAAGACACAAAGGTAGAAGCACATAATGACCTAGATACAACAATCACGGTTTCCAAAGCTAAATTGATATAGAGTTGTCCTCTCATTGAATCAAGGGAATTTTATACCACAAATACATGCACTTTTAGAGAGATGGTGACAGGTCCAAGGCGTGGTAACATCACACAAGCACGCAGAGTAAATAGGCTATGACTGGACCCGCACTATTGCGCACTACCCGCACTACGCGTGCGAAGGACTTGTAAGGACTATTGCTGTTCGGATTTTCAATACAAGTACAGACGAATTATGAGATCAGCTCAGGACAGAGCAGGGCTGTTAGAAACTCGTTTCTTAAGCCGCAGTATCAATATCCAAAGTAGTGATTTTAATATTTTATCAGCTAATCAATTAGCGGCATCTAGCTAAAGTTCAAATAAGGCAAATTAAAATATCAATATAGCAATTATAATTAGTTCACTTATATACCGGTTGATGCTACTCTTCGACAGTAACTTCTAAGCGGTGGACATAACTTATTACCGCTTGATCACTGGGTACAAGCACACTTCAGCCATCATTGGTCTTACACCCTAAAATCGGCGAATTGGACACTACATTGCATGAAGCACTGGATGCCCTTCAGAAACACCTACTAGACTAGGCTAGGGTGGACTACCACGGGATTCGAACCCGCAACCTTTCGAATGTAAGTCTACTGCCCTAGTGCACTCCGTCATCTCATCACCCAAACCAATCATATGGCAGTTAAAAGTAAACTAACCGGAGATACGTCCAATTTCTCCGTTCAGGTCTGCTCCTGCGTAACCAGAGATATGAGCACCTAGTGAATGCCCAATTAGATGTATTCTAGAAAGCTCCATTCCTATATCTTTCATTAAACTGATTAGCAATTGAACCTGCTTGGCTACTACCCGGGTGTTAGCAACAGCCTTGGGGTAATCTGGGGCAGACGCACCTTGGCCCCAACCAACAATTACCACATTCATAGGACCCTACAAAAGAACAAAGAATGCATGTGATGTAGCTGATGGTTTATGAGTAAAAGTATCTGCCACATCCAAGGATGTTTGCAAACACAAGCGATTTCTGTATAGCAGCGACAGTCTATATGCCTAACCAATAAGTGCCATCAGCAGATTCAGTGCATGTAAACATTTTTTTGTGAAAACAACATGGAGTCTTCTACATATCCTGTAGCATAAATGGTACCAACAAGCATATTATGCGACAAGCCTCCTTCATTACACATGAGTCTTCCATATTTTGAGACCAAATTTTGGTATCCAACCCGAACCAAACATGTCCCACCCCACTAAATAATCCTCATTGGAGTTTCTTAGCAAAAATGTCGACAAACGCATTAAAATTTATTATATTATTATAAAACGCATTATATCATCATAGAGTTATCTTCCCTTTACGGGAAGATAACTCTATGACGTAACATTGAATCTTCAGTTGCATTTCTACATTCTTATGTTGAAGTTAGCAAGCCTAGAGCAACTGTCGGACTAACTTTAACGACTGTCACATTTTATTTAGAGGTAAATAATTGTGGCATCAGATCATATCACAAAGATTATTAACCAAGATTACATTGCCGGTACTTTATACAAAAACGCCTTCAACTAACTTACAGTTGTTAGTAATGCATCTTTGATCTGGTGTACCCATTTCTCCTTCTCATTCTGGGTAAATCCATGGATGACAAATTTGGTGGGATATAACGTGTTGAAGCCAGACTTGCTCAAGGACACACCTTTGTCTTTATAGTCAATTTGTGCAGCTGTAATGGAACAAAACAAAATGTTCAAACCAATTTAGCAAGTAAATAGAAGGAGTTGCATTCTCTCTTTATTACAAATAAGAGAGATTACATTCTCACTTCAGTAAGTAAATAACAGAAGTTGTGCTCTCACTCTAGTAAATAAAGAACAGAAATTTTACACTCACTTCTAGTATTAGTAAATAATGAATAGAAGTTGTACTCTCGGTTTAATAAGTCAATCCAACCACTGGCAGTTCAATCATAGTCTGACCATTTCACACCAACTTGCTGAATGACTTCATTATAAATAATTATAGGAAAAACGTTGATAATCATTACAATTCAAATATATTGACAGAAAACCAAAAGTTGATGACCCACCAACTTTATTACTCTTTTGAGTGTAGAGTAAGAACACAGTTCCTATTTTCTCTGGAGGGTTTGGTAGAACTCCACCAGTATTATCAAATGGTGGGTACGTGTTGTAGCACCCCACATATTTGTAGCATATGCTGGAATTGATGCCACTTTGAGGTGAAGCTATCGTTCTTGAATTCGTAACTGTTGGTAAAGTTGGGTTCACTTGTATAGGAATTTCTTGAGCTTGAGAAACGTCACCTACAACATAGAATGCAAGCTTCGGCGTAAAGAAACACCAAATTGAGAACGATATTTCATTGAACTTGCCTGAAGAGTATCATGGCAGTACGATGTAACGTGGTGAGACTTGGTGAGTAGGGATAGCTCAATGGAATGTCACAGACATCACTCAGGAAACCTGGGTTCGATTACCATTTAACAGGTTCGCACTTCACCTCATTTGTAATAAAAACAAGTGATTGAGTGCACGCCGTGCTATCAATGCTAAGGGTCTCTGGCCAATACTCTAAACATAATTGCGCACGTGTGAAACACCCAACGAATTTCAACAATTGAACAAGGTCGAAGTTGATATAAAATTATTGATATTAGTAAACAGCCTTACGACAACAAGACTTACTACAACAAATCAGATTCAAAAGCATACAATTGGTAATGATGCCATAATTAATTACATGTATGTCATGATGAATTAAAATACTCTATAGGTTTGTTGAATTCAAACAATAATCTATGTTGAAGTGAATCAACTCAATCAACGATAAGTGTTTATGATACTAATATTAATTATGAGAATGTGAGCATTAAGCCAAAAAGGGAGGGAGTAGGAAATATGGTAAACTGGCTTTCAACTGCATAAAAAAGACAAAATTACACAAATGCAGTAATTTAAACTTTGGTTTAGACCTTCAACTTCACCACCAATGAGTTGTCGATTTCAGGTTTCAGTTTACAGGAACAAACTCCAGGTCGCTTCAAAGTAGATTAACACAAATACACTACCTCTCGGAATGGAGCAATCCTGGAGATTCATTCGCTGAAAGTGTAAAACAGTTGCAATAATGAAAAAAATTACGAAATTAACCCTGATCGAGTAGGACAGCCAAGAGTATTCGCATCTTAAACATATTTAAACATTGACATAGTACATACCGTAGACCAAGAAAAACACCGTCAGATAGCAAAGAGACCACATCTTTCACAAAGTGTTCTTAACAATACCACTGTCGAGCTCCAAACCTTCAGCTGAAACCAATGAGTCAGATGCACTTTTGGGAGTGCATGTTAGGTCTCCGTGGTGAGTGTAGTAGTGTATTGTATACAGGGTTGTACAAAATATCTGATGCATTTACCAATGTTGTTGCCAATGCTATATACATACTAGTAATGCCTAGTTTGGTTATGGTATGGTAGAACAAAATCCAGTCACTTCAGCTATCATCACAGCATTACTAGCACTCTCATTCTTAATTGATATAATTACTCAATTTTATTGTCACGAGGACCGTTGTCACCAGCCATGAGGACCGAATTTGTATACACCCCCGAAAGTTTTCTGGCAATGGGAAATGACATCTGGTGGCAAGAAAAGAACAAAATAACGTAATAATAGATAAGAGAGGTGGATAGGTTGTAATGACGTCCATTCCAACATAACATAGAGTATAATGTGTACACAGTACATCACAGTACACAGTGCATCAGGAATTGCCAGTCATACCTGTAGATAATGAGAGTAGTTCTAATTATTTAACTCGCTTTGCATCTTTCTATTAATACACAACGGAAGCAATAAAAGGAAAGTAACCTTTGGCACTTCACCAATGTTTTCGTAGATTTTTAACCTACTCTAGGATTCCGTTCTTTAATCCCAACCACAATTGGGATGCTGAACCTAGGTATACAAATGCTGAATGGTGATAATCTAGGTCACCTAAGTGTTAAGTGGTTATAGACTCAGGAATCCGCCTTCAGAGCAGCTGATACTATTGGAAATGAAGTATTTAAATTTAAGCTGGAGTTGTCTCCTCCAGTAAATTCGTCAACTATCTGCATGGGCTATATGTACAAGTGTATACTAAAAATATTTAGGGCTTTGTTTCCACGAGTAGGTAGCTGGCAAAAGACTATTCAACATTCATAACAAATCAAATGATGGACCATATAATATACAATCTCAGTTGTCTGACGTGCAATATCAAACACAAGTCGATGCCTCCCCAGGGGTAGGACAGTCTCAAAATCAAGCACCAGGCGCACATCTGCTTTTGAAATATTGTAATAATTTTGCTCCCACTGGAAGGGTGGAGGGAAGATTATTATGGAGCCCAGGCAATAGTGGGAGAGGGGAGGGCAGGGTTAAGGTCAGTGGACTGTATTTATTCTCGGGGGTCGACCAAGTCCGACTTGAGACGGGTCGGACAGAGGGGAGGAGTGTATACTGGGTTAGTAGAGGACAGGGGGAGAGGGCTGGGCCGACTCAAGCATTACAGCACAAGGCAGGTATATAATTAACAGTTACAGTTAACAGTTAACAGTTACAGTTAGCAGGTACAGTCAACAAAATAAAGGTTTATTAAGGTCACCAAGTATCAAAACATGTGTCCCTTACAACCAGTTAAAAATGAATGCTGCCTACTGTGAGCAAAAGGTTCTATATATACTTAAATAGTGAGCGTGGCCAGCTCACAACCGATCTAGCAAAACATTAAAAGGTAAACAATAAGATTGCAAATATATAGAAGGCAGGGCTGGTGGTATGGTAATTATAGTAAAGTTCTGCAAAGTCCACCAGCCTGCACATAAGAATGCAAGAGCAGTACTCCTGTAATTGAGCAAGGCGAGTGTTACGGTATGGTGCTAATAACCAGAGTGTCGGGCCCCAGGCCTTATTCAAGACCTGGGAAGGGGTAGGGATATAAATGTATTACAATATTACACATTAATCAGTATTTTTACAGGATTGTTGAACATTGAATAATCATAGGAAGTTCCAAATTTTGGATAATTTAACATTAAATGTGATTAAATTTAACTACTTTCAGCCTGTGTATTATTGAAGCTACGTTGTTTGGCCTTGTTTGTGATTGACAGATTTGGCAAAGTTTCCCAAAGCATCATATGAACCTATAGTTAGAAAAGCAGGAACTGCACTGCGTATGGGGTGCTTGAATCAGCCATCAAGTGCCCCGAAAGCTGCGATCAAGTGGCTTAAGAAAACCCAGGGCCAGTTTACCCGTGTGAACAATGAGAGTGGCAGAATCCTCATGGACCCTGACGGTATGTACATATACTTTTTACGAATGGATATCATGCTAACAGTTAGTCAGTATTGTGTAACCAGCCACATATTACCCTACTGGAAGAAATTATTAGTGTATTTAATTTTGGCCAATCCCCATTACTAAACTAAATTAGTGGACTTTGTTTTAGAGACTTTTGAAAGTTTTGAGATTTGTGAAGTTCTAGCGAAATTCTAACAAAGTTTTAGAGACTTGTGAAGTTCTAGCGAAGTTTAAAAGCACACAAAGTGTTGTTTTCCATCTAAAACCTTCAGATTTTACTGCTAAAGCTCTAAAACTTGAAGAATTAAATATTAGCAGAATCAATTTTTGGCGAATTTCCATTAGCGAAATTAACTAAAAGTAATTCCGACCAATAATTTTTTCCAGTAGGGTCCAACATGGATAAATGCTTTCCTTTCAACAGGAATGACACGAAAACCATAGTACAGGTTTGTTTGTTTTGTTGGTGGTGGTGTTTCACTAGCTGAGTTAATCAAAATTGAGAGAAACCCACCTGGCTGCCGATATTTCACCTGCTGAACGAAGCAATGAAACGACTTCAGCGTTAATAACTTTTACTCAAGAATTGTTAGTAGATGAATTTGTTAGACCAAACTCAGAACCTCTACAAATGAGGTATGCTGACTGTAAACACTTGACTGTCTTTTCTCCGTTTGATAAATTCGTGAAAACCATTTTGCTAGTTTTTTATAGGTCCCAGTTCCATTAATTATTGTGTCAGCGGCCTAAGACTCAGAAGGTTCTTGTTAAAGAGTGAATGCATTCAACTTACTCCTATCTCCTTGTAGCCAGGTTAACAAGTAGATGTTGAATCCTGAACTACATGTAATTTTATAGAATTCCAGAGTCAGCAGTTGAAAATATTTGTCTCACATGAAATTTTCAGATTTATATCTTTGCCTCAAAGAGCTGTCGAAAACTTTAGTATTTTAGTTTTGCTTGCAGGTGGTCTTAATTTCGCCTTTCTCAGGCCAGAAGATAGAGGCAACTACCAATGCACTGCTAGTAACAGCCATATAGGGAAAATAGAGGCCTCATCACTATATGACCTTAGAGTCACAGGAGGTAAGTAACCTAGTCTGACCTAGAGCAAGATACATGCATTCTGAACTGTAACAGAGATCAGGAGATAGAGAAAGATTGGTTTCAACATTAATATTCCGAACGATGTGACACTGAACTGCTTAGATTCCATACAAACTGAGCTGAGATTAGATTTCAGACCCTCAATTCAGCATTTACTGGCAAATGATAGAATTTACACAATGTTTTACAGCAAAGAATTACATCCAGATCCAATTCAGACATTGAAGGCAGCTGACAGAAATTATCCTCTCATAAGCTATCTTCCTTACAATATAACTAACTAGGGGTGGGCTAAGTTATATGCATGTATTAGGACCACTGCCTATGCTCATATTACGCTCAGTCATTACGCTCAGTCATTACGCTCAGTCATTACGCTCAGTCATTACGCTCAGTCATTACGCTCAGTCATTACCAGGAGTCATTACCAGGAGTCATTACTGGGAGTCATTACCGGGAGTCATTACCGGGAGTCATTACCGGGAGTCATTACCAGGAGTCATTACGGAATCATAATACATTGTATAGTTATCATAATTATTGAATGTGGGAAAAGCCAACTGAGAAATTGATTGATATAGTCAAGTAGTCTTTTATGACAAAAATAATGTTTTATTGACTGAATAATAATTATAATTTTCTTGATGAATGCAAAAATATTCACTGAATTAGCAACATGCCAACAAAAAATAGAAAAAATATCCTATTTTGTGTAACACCGCCACCCCTACTGACTACCAAAGTTTCCTAGCTTTAGGTCAAACCGTTTGTTGAGAAGATCGAGTGAACGTGCATTTGTGCATAAAGCATAAATAATAATAATAATAATGGGTAAAACAATAGTCTTACAGCTAAGCCTTAAGCTTAATGGATATGGCCAGCATCAAATGGCCACTGTTGTAGAGCTAAATTACTACTTTGGGTAGAAGGAAGTATGACAATTGATTGATTATAGAAATATTAATAATTATAAGAAATCCCAACCTTATAAAACTAGAATTATTGAAATATAGAATTGATTGATACTCAAATAGTCTCTTATGACAAAACAGTATTTTATGGACTGAAAGATAATTAAAATATTCCTTATGAATGCGGAAATAAGCACAACATAGTAATATAGTTTTAACAAGTGTTTAGTAACATAGCAATAGAGTTTTTTGAAACTCCGTTGTTGAAACATCTAACGCCCTTGACATAGCCATAGCATTCTATCATTGTAAAATTGTTAGGTAGAGAGCATCTCTGACCACCCTTACTTTGTAACAGACATTTTTGGATTTCTGTATTTTGGTTTACCAGCATATTTTCTAATATACCCAACTTCTATAGAAAAATATAAAATATACGTTATGAATTATAAAATATAAAATAGGGCATGTACTGTATAGACACTAGTTTATTACATGTATTTGGATTGATGACCAACCAACGACTTTTCTATCCCCTACTCTATGCTTTACTCCACTACACCCTACCAGACCAGTGTCCGGGTCGGTCCTCTAATATACGCCCCTGAAGTACTTTGGGTAGAAGGAAATATGACAACGAAATAATTTATCACAACACCAGTGTCACGGTTTGGAAAATTTGTGGAACGTGGATACCTTACTATCAAGATATGTTTTTATTATAGTACTTGAAGATGGTGTTAAACTTCCATCAGCATTGAGTTGGGGTCCAAAGAAGGTGGAAAAGATTGAAAGAGGTCAAAACGCCAGCCTAAATTGCATCTTCTCAGGAAAGTGTGTTCATATGTACAGCTATTTGACAGTTTAAATATTGCATTGTCTTTAACATTAGTATTTGCATTGGCATTGGCATTGGCATTTGCATTTGCGTTTGCTTTTGTACATGTACATTTTTGCTCTTGCCTTTGCAATTGCATTTGCAATCGCTTGTGCATTAGAATTTTGCTTTACTGTTTGTAAGGCCTTTGCAATTTAATTTGTATTTGTATTCATTTTCATCGTTAACTATGTTAGCCTGCCTGCTAATAATGATGGTAATAATAATGATTAAAGTAATATAATGCCAGATCCACAATTCATATGTATATTATATTATATATATATATATATATGTATATACTAAGTAGATTATATATATATATATGTATATACTAAGTAGATTAAGACGATGAAGTCTGAATGTAAAATGTCGCTCGCTTAGAGAGCTCAATACTATAAAAGT
>JAOQGN010220996.1:0-10635 GCA_027564295.1 Himantozoum antarcticum | reverse complement strand
TTGTAACCTGAGACTTAATGCAGGTCTCTCTAACGAGAGTTGCTTACTCAGTACAGAGGGATTAATCCTTGTAATTTGAGATTTAATGTAGGTCTCTCTAACGAGAGTTGCTTTCTCATACAGAGGGACTGTATTCCAAAAATACTGTCGACCAACCCCGACTGTTAAACAGGTGGACAAAACGAGCAGTATGACGGAAAGACTCCGTAAGAGCAACAAGAACTGTTGGTATGACTATGAGAAGTAAGTACAAGTAATAAAGTCAAAATTAATGTTTGCACAAAATTTCCAACTATTCAGAGAATGTCCTTTCTGTTGACAAGGGAGAGTTCAGCTTAGCACGGTCCTCCACCATAGCACAACTGGCTATATCCGATAGGCATGGATTTAGTTCGTAGCAACTCCCATTTGTTGGGCTGTGGTACCTCGGCCAGTAGGATGGGATCTCTGTCTTCCTGTTCTGAATAAGAAGCTCTTCGATCATATAGGTCAACATCCCTTGATGACGGAGGCATCTCTTCCAGGTGGGAATGCAAGAAGTCACAGGAGCCTCTGTCCTCCTGGTATGCTCCCCATGATCCAACGGGGTGTAAATGGAATGGCAGTCTGTCTTCACAATTGCCACGGGAGGGTCCCACCCCTGTATAAGGTGGGAGGGGTGTTGGGGAAACGGGTCGTCCAGTTGCCCTGCTAGTTGGTGCAAGGCAGTAGTCAGTTGGCAGGCCATTTCACTCTCAGGCGGAATGGCCTCCCTAATCTGTGGGTCTGCGAGAGCACTCATTGGTGGAGCGGGCCCAATGAGTTCTGGTCCTTCTGTTTGGTAGACTGCTTGACATTGGATGGACAGATGAACCAATTCCAAGTTAGCTAAGCTTGTGGCTACCGCCCCTTCTAGATTCCTGGCCTTCATGGCTAATACTTGTAGGTGTCACTGTAGAGAGACATCACCAACAGTACAGCTAAACATGTCCATGGCCATCTGGTTCTGATGCACCAAGGGGGAGGTCAGCATAAGCCAGCTGAATGAGCCTCTCTGCCTCTGTTGCATATGTTCAGACTGGTGTGTGGGATTCCCTTTGTAGTTTGTCTAGTAAGTCCCGAGTCTCCTTCCTAGATATGCCAAGCCTTTGCCTAATTGCAATCTGTATCTCTCTGATATCTGTCCCCCGACCACATTCACTGGTATTGGCTCTTAGGGCTGCTCTTAAGTGAACCACAGTGGTCGGCAGTTTCCAACCGTTTAGCTGGAGCCACCTCCTCAAACCTGTGGAGGAAGTATTCCACATATTAAGTATTCGTAGGATCCTCTACCGCCGGTTACTCATGTATGCTCTATTCTAGAGACATAAGCAGGTTATGCTGTTTTATGGATGGACCGTATTCGAACTGCGACGTCTAGCGGTTCCTGGGTTTCCAAATTATCTTTGTTCCAGAGCGCGAGATCATTTAAGATTCCTCCGCTGCCGCCAATATAAGTGACAATCAACTCTAACTTCTCAAAGTGGAGGCCACGGAACCCTGACAACGCGTATGAGGGAGGAACTGACCAGAACCGTCTTATGATGTGCTGTTCCCTGTCAGCATATACCACCAGGGAACTTGTGTTTCTTGGGGGGCTTGGTAGGACAAGGCATCTTCTATTCTGAAATAGGGGACGGGGGCTTCATATGCAAAAGGGGGGAGGGGCTAGGGGACATAAACAAGAAATAATGAGTATATTAATAAGGATACATGTATTTGTAGGCACGTCCGTCCATTCTGGAATGCAACCGCATACTAAAAGAAAGAATGTATGAACGAGTGCCTTTATGTAGGCATAGAAAAGGGGCACTCATGCCGAAAAGCCGGCTCACAATACTATAATAAAAGTGGTGTATGAAATTTTAACATGAGCTAGATAGTAAAACCAGGGAGGGGTGGCAATTCCACCACAATATCATACATGTCGTGAACCTTTTCGCCTGGCGCCTGCACAATCTCAAGGAAAAGCTTTCTGCTGTGCATCGTCTGTAATTACCCTGGCGTCAATGAAGTAATGGAATCCTCGCTTCAATTTCTTCCATCGTGATCCAACAGTTAATGGAGCAGCAATAACAACAAATGGTTTCATATTGTAGCAAAATTGCTACTCTCCGCTCCCTTCCCTCCATCTTGTCATTAGCTGTTGACAATGTCATTTAACATTTGTTTACATTTGTTCTTAATTTCTATTTTATTTTCATAAATCCCTAATACAAATAAGTCTATTCGTGCACTAGGTTCTGAGCTGCTATTAAAAATGGAAGTATAGGATTGGTTAGTTCTGCAATCCTTTTAGTGCAGATGAACCAGAACAACACACAAAATACTGAAAATAATTTTGATTGTTCTCAGAACACTGGAGAGGATAAAAACTGAACGGCTGAAGTTTGAATACAATAAAAAAAGTCTACTTTATTGGAAATTCAAAATTTAGTGAACTCTATGCTGAACTTCCCGATCCTGCAGCAAATAACAGCTGCAGGATCGGGAAGTTTCAACTTCACACATTTCTTTAATGCTTCCGGAGGATAGGGCTATTTGTCAATCAATAGCATGTGAAAAGGGCTCGAAGGTTGCAATCTGCAAACCAAGTTGCAATTGCAACGCAATCAATCAAAGCGTTACTGGCCTACGGCAGATGGTTCAGTACTTGCAATTTGCATTGGGACAGAGCACGTTCCAGTATATAATATTGTAATGAATTTGCTGCTCTCCCGACCTCTAAGCAACAGATTTTATTGGAAACATTGACTATATGTGGATTAAATTTTATGTGTCACTATATGTGGACTCATATATATATATATATATGAGTAGCAACGTTTTGTGCCATCCTGTCATTATATTGTACGCTTCGAGCAAGTCGGACGTTTTCCGCACTACAATAAAGTGTTACGTAACTTAATTTCTCAACCTCTTGTTCTTGTAGCTGTTTAAACCTTCTTTAATTAGACTTGTGCATTATCTCTGTCTACTATGGAGTGCCCTTTGGATATCTATCTCTGCCCCATAAATAGAGCTACGCTACTCTCGACTGGAACCTAGCCAGAGTGATAGATACCGCACTATCACGGAGAGTCATATTTTCTGTCTCCTCTGCTACAAGTGCTTGCCTAGGATCCTATGACAGTTGACCCCTACTCTGCAGGGGTAGAGGTCAACGGCTCCAATATTAAATTTTCGTTTTCTTGCACAAGGAACAGTAAATCTACCGGTTCTAGCACCCGTGCGCTTTTAGATTATCTTTGATTATTTTAATTAATTTCACATTTTCATTCATTTCTGAGCGAATGTTCACCTTGTTTGAGTATGTCTATTACTAACTTCTAAGCTCATTGCATTATTTATCTGGTTAAGCTTCATTATAATTATAATATTATTTATAAATTGTACAAACGTTACAATGTCTACTACATCGCAATCACAATGTTTTTTAATAATTAATATGAAATTTTCGAGTATAAATGTAGGCCTACATTTTTTTTACTGTCAACTCTAAATTCAAATTTCATAGCATCTGCATTTTGTATGTAACTTTGCTGAAGTTGAGAGGCATGTATTTGGTACATTGTGAAGGCAATAAGTCGATAATGCACATACGTACTATCTACTATTGATTACATAACCCAGTAGACTTGTTGCAAATTGTATAATTGTAGAAAGATGCTGCGGCACTAGGCAGTCATCACGCAAGCATATCTAGTAGCACTCATCAGTTGCAGCTAATTAACCCCCAAGCAAGGAGCTCACCAATTAACATTTTACACAACAGGCAATAATAACCCATAGGCAGCAGCAGCAACAGCAGCACAGGGTAGGAATGCACACCAGTCAATCGGTATAAAACTGAAAACACATCAATCAGTAAACATTCAGATGTGTATGCAGCCCATTTTTGCTATCACTGTTGTCAAAACGGTCAATTATATTATTACGCTACAATTATAAGTGAGTGACACATGTATTGTTTGGTACTATAAGATTTATTGTTTTAGGTGGTAATCCAATTACAGCTGAGCTAGCCTACCAAAAACAAACACGTGACCTCCATAATTTACCTGCTGGTCAGAACACAGGTGCAACTTTAGGGTTACAAATCTTACACAAGGATTCTTATTCATCGGAAAAAACATATTTTTAGTTTTGACTGCAGTGGAATCAAACCCTGGACCTCATAAGTGAGATTTTTGATCTTGACCACTTAACCATCCCTGCTCTCCTGAATTCCCTGCTCTCCTGAATTCCCTGCTCTCCTGAATTCCCTGCTCTCCTGAATTCCCTGGGTCCCACTGGAGCTATTATCTACTTAGATCATAAGTATGTATAATGTACAATGTACATCGTATGTATGTACAATGTACATCAAATGTATGTACAATGTATATCGTATGTATGTACAATGTACATCATATGTATGTACAATGTATATCGTATGTATGTACAATGTATATCGTATGTATGTACAATGTACATCGTATGGATGTACAATGCGGTACATCATTATGTACATAATTGTATGTATGTACATACAGTCGTACGTATGTCATGAATCTTTGAAAAAGTACGTGATCTTCCTGGTCTCAACTGACACCATTGACCACTGACATTCGCAACACAAATATGAAATATGCATGGTTTCTGTGCTATGAACCCAGCACGATTTGACGCAGAGCAAATGCTCGAAATTAAAACTGTGTGCGATCGAAGCATGGCGAAAAACAAAACATGTTTCGCTCGGCTATGACTTATCGTGGTGGTAACTCCACATTGTGACGAATATTGATAGGATGTTAGTGTATTGATGTGTAATTATATACTATGCAGCCTATCATATTTCTACAGCTACACCCAATAACTGTGCCACATTGCGTTGCAATTATGACAATATATTATTACATATTGTAATTATATTATTACATATGACAATATATTATTACATATTACATATAGATAACATATTATTACATATCCAGTGTGGTGAGTAGTAAAGCTGGTAATGTAGGTCAGTAGGTTAAACAGCTAGTAGTAAAACAGCTAGTACGAAAAACATCTGATCTGACTTGTTGTGTCAAACAAAACATGAATTAGAACGTTGGTTCCTCTTCGATCTAAACTTATTCTAGTATTGTAAGATGTAAGAAATCAACATTTTGGGTGCATATTAACTTACTAGCTAGCAGTTTAGCTTCATCGAAACCGTGAACTTTTTGCAGTGTGTAACCTGTTTCTCAAATTAAATATACATGCCTGCTTCAAGTTCCCCATTATAGCCACCGGCAATTCGGCTATTCTAGCTTCTTGGAGTAGGGTGGGTTCATGTCCACTGTTGCGGGCTGCAGTTGAGGTTGCAGTTTAGGAAGTTGGGCTAGCTTGACGTGACACTTTGAATAGTTGGCCAGGCATGAACTTACCATGAGACAAGAAGGTCAGCAACTGTCTCTACATTGTAGAATAAGGCCAGGCATGAGCTTACCATGAGACAAGAAGGTCAGCACCTGTCTCTACATTGTAGAATAAGGCCAGGCATGAGCTTACCATGAGACAAGAAGGTCAGCAACTGTCTCTACATTGTACAATAAGGCTAGGCATGAGCTTACCATGAGACAAGAAGGACAGCAACTGTCTCTACATTGTAGAATAAGGCCAGGCATGAGCTTACCATGAGATAAGAAGGTCAGCAACTGTCTCTACGTTGTAGAATAAGGCAAAGACAATCCAATATATCATCCACCTGACATACTGAGACACATTTCTAGTTTTTATGGCTTTGTATGAGCAGTATGCTGGGTAGAGCAGGCCAAACACAATCCTACAAAACATGTAATCACAATGTGCATAACGGTAATGCAAAATAAAGCGTGCCCAAGCGTAACTGTTACTGAGTTACCAATGCATTTGCACTGAGTTTGCACTGAGTTATCATTGATGTTTACTCGGAGTTACCTACTCTTTAGTCAATTCAAAGCCATTCCACTTTCAAAGCTTTGGTGCTATTATGTACTATAATTATAGTGCATTATATTAATACTTTGTCAAAGTGCACAATATTCTGGAGTTGCCTGTTCGTTCACTGAATGATAGCTTGTGATGGAGATGGCATGCGAGATGTGGCAATGGAAGTCACATGCATGTCGGCCTATGTAATGAGGTAAATCGTGTGGGCCAGAGCTATATAGTTTTACTCTCACTACACAGCTCTGTTGTGAGCCGCAGATCAACCACCAAACCTATAAAATATGAGGAAAAGCCAACAGATTCTAAAGGCAATTAACAACATCGAAGCAAGGTACTAGCAGGTAGTGACTTCGATATGACGACTCCACGCTTTCCTTGCAAAAAGTGACAACTACTTTAAGGTAAGACAACTTCAAACTTTGTATTGCCATTTGCATATGAAGAATTCTATATAATTATGTACCATTTGCATACCTGATACCTCTTATTTGGTTATCCCAAAACCAGACAGTATGCATGCTTTGAGTTGATGGCGCCATGCACTGATATTACAACTTTCATCACATACCGTATGCTATTACAATAAATTATAAACAAGTATATGTAGGTACTTTTGTAGCATCAATCTATCTAGTGTTCGCTGTTATTCTGTTAATTATATTATACTGTTTACTTTACTACTCTGATAATTTAATAATATTATGGCAGCCGATTTCATTGCAACATTCCAATGGCACTGCACAGTGCACTGCACACCCTAGTACCCCATTCATAGTAAATAACTGCATATTACACCAGTCCAGATGAAGAATGCATTCGGATTCTGTTGCAACAAACGTGTGGGACGACCATGGGTTGGAATGGGCTCTGTTTATCATCCTAAGGCTAGTTAAACACAATTGAAGTTCGATCGCTATAAATATTAGCATAGAAACTTGAAATTTGGGCATTTATGATTGATATAACAATCTTACAAAGGCACCGGCTGTTTCCGATTACCAAGTACTCGGGCTATTGTGCCCGAACACACAATAAAAATCCTCTCTGACAACGACGAATTCAATGGCTTCTCAAAACATTCATAACCAGCTGCCATGGTCAGGGGGCGCAGTAGGGGGCATTTACCCCCTACTGCCCAACGGCCAATGTTACAGCATTTACCACAATCATAGAATAATGCGTATGAATAAATGTTTGCTTGTGTACAGTTTGCAGTACAGTACAAGACTACAAGACTACAATACACTACAGTACACTACAGTACACTACAGTACACTACAGTACACTACAGTACACTACAGTACACTACAGTACACTACAAGACTACAATACAGTATCGTGACAAGCAGGGTAACTGTGTTTGTGCAAGCGGATTTCTCAATGGCACAGTTACAGCAGTTGGAGAGATTAATACTAAAGATAATTTACCCGGAATTTAGACGACCGCAATAAACAATTGAGTGGTATTACACCAATGTTAGTCAGACTGAACAGTATCAACATATCATGTTTTAGTAAGATGTACATGTAAGACCCAAACTAAGATTTAAACCAGCTAGTTGTCATTGTACCAACACATTGCCGTTCAGCTAGGTTGAGACCAACTATCAATACGCAGCACAGTAGAACAGTCTTGTGTAGCAAATCTTTTATAGTATCTGAAACCAAGTGTCACATTACAACCAGTACCTTTTAGTAACTGTCATTTTTACCATACTAAGTGCTGTTATCTCGTATTAGGTGCTGTTTTTTATAACTTATTAGGGTTTTGTTTCATGATAGTTAGTCCGGTACCAGTGCTAACCTAATACTGCATAATTATTCAATATTAGATAACAAAATGAGGATTGTGGTATGTTGAAGATGAGTGACACCAAGGTACCAAGTTATGAGGGTTGGTCAAGAGTGGTGAGGATGGTGAGGACTGGTGAGGATTGGTGGGGAGTGGTTAGGATTGGTGGGGATTGGTGAGGATTGGCGAGTCATTTCCTCACAAGCCCTGTCAGTGGTTAATGGTGTACAAATTTCAGAAGAGACAGAAAATACTAACTTAAAATTATACTCACACCAAACTTCTTGATATAGCGGCTGAAGCCATCACATCATATCACATGTGCTGTGGCTGTCTAGTAGTTAAGTTACTGGCCTGCACCTCTGGGATTGCGTGCTGCCTCCCAATGTCCACACAGACCACAGGTAACACTTCCTTTCTCCTATATCCACTTCCAGCTGCAAATGTATCTCTATACACTGTATATGATTACGTACTCTTAAATATCCTTGCTGGCAACCGCAACTGTTGACTGTACGGTTATGCAATGGAATGATTGAGTAAGCAGAAATCGGTATGTTATTCATCCACTCCACTCCATTTGACTGGCAAGACCATCATGCCAGTTTTCGTAATATGCAACGTAATGATGAGTTCTAGATGTTTGTAATACACTTGATGTATATGGGTGCATATACTACATGAGTTGTATTGCCTATATAGCTATATAAGTAAATGTATAATTATATCATAATCTATATGTCAATATGCTTGCTATGTACATGTAAATGTGAAGTATAATTGTAAGTAAACGTACATGAATATAATACAGCAGGCAAACATACATATATATATATATAGCAACTGACAATAAAGCCAGAGTGACCTTTGGACTTGTGTTAAATTGACACAGGAATGAGTCTGGTCAGGAGTTTCGATTTAGAACTGGTTTGTCACAAGAGTTGTCTGTCCCTCTGCTGTCAAGCTATAGTATAATAGCAGATGACCAGCTGACTTTTTATTGATTTAGGTACTTATCTGGCTAAGACAAATTTAAACTGAAGTGGCTTTCGTGATAAGCCAAGTCCGAGAGGATGCCATTCTCGGCATGCTTTCTTGGCTAGTCACCATTACTTTATGGAGTTCAGTCAGCCACTAGTATCGGTAGATGGGCTAAAACTCATCTGTTATCAACTGCTATGGAGAACTGAAGGGTGTTCACCTTTTGATAATATAAACATGCCTTGCAGTCTCAGAATCTCTCTCAGTATCACTTCTCTCCTACTCTATCACTATCTCCAGTGTGTGCTTTTTCTTTGTTTCTTCCCTCTTATGAAAGCTCCACTTGTTTAGCCTCTCTTCCCTTCTTCACCCTTTCTCTTTAGCCTCGGCTACACATCCTCCTTTCTCTCCTCTGATTCTTTCTCTTTACTCTTTTATGTTAACATAGTGCCATAGAATGTGAAGTGTGCAGCAACACAAAATATCTGTATAAACTGTGCAGAGGTGCCTGTGCTGTCGTGTTGCATTCTAACTATTAGCGCTCCTGGAATACTTTCTCTCTTGCCACATCTGTGCTCCTCGCTTTCCTCCTGCTTTCTTAGCTAATCTCTATTCTTCGCTCATCGGCACTCCGCTCATATCTCTCTTCCGACTCGTTATAACATCTCTTAAATCCCTGCTGCTGTTGTTTTATTCTTCTCTTATTCTTCCGCGTCTCTCTTCCGCTGACTGTTGTTCCTTTCTTTTATTTCTTGCATCTTTCAATTTTCCCTCTTTCCTTCTACTATGGCAATGTTCCCTTGCATATTTTTTTCTTTCTTATTGCATTTCATATCTGATTCCTCCATTTTTTCTTTGTACCTTCTGTGTTCTTTCTTCCCTTATTTCTTTTCATCTCCTCTTACTTTCTTCCACTCCCTCCATACACTTTTCTTCCGTATCTTCCCTGCTATGAATTCTTCTCTGCACTTTTCTCCATTCCATTATAAACTTTCCTGCATCATTCCAGTGCACCCCATCCTCTTGTAACTGGTCACTATTTAGCTTCTACATATTATGGCGTCATCCCTCCACATAAGTGGCTAACAATGTTTGGGGTGCAATACCCATTGTTGCCATTCACTTCCATTATGCATTAATTCAGTCTCCCACCTTCTTCTTTTCATTGTCCGAGTTGCTCATAGGTCGATAAAATTGACATCGTCCCATTCCTTCTTTCCTGTTATGTTATCCATATCATTCATTAGTTCCAGCTACTGTCCTTATGCTACGACATTTGATATTTTAGATCTGTGCTATAAATTCTTGAAAAGTTCATGAGCGCATGAGGGGCTTATGTTTGTTGCTTTATAGCAAATTTGATAAACTAGGCTTCAAATCATAAAAATGATTTTGAATCATTTGTTGATGACGGGATGGTATTTGCAGGTTATGGGCAAGATCCGGATGAGGCAAGGGAATCTACAGTTTATGACTAAGAAGATAGGATGAGGGAGAAAATGGCTTCCGTTTCCAACTTTCTCCCTCCTCTTGCTCTCACTTCAATTCTTCTATCCGCATTCCTCTTGCCAAGCTGTTACCATACAATACCATTTTTATTGGTGTCTTTAAATAATCTCAGGTGTTTCCGGTTCCTTCGACACCTTCCTCCCCATTTTTTACCAGGTGTGAATCTGGTTCTAATGTTCTCTCAATTATAATTATTACGTCTTCTTTTCTTTGTCCTCATTTGACATTTTTATCTTTATCTTATTTATGGTAATAAACTCTTTTAAGACTTGTGCCATACAGGTATAGGACTGTGCTATGCAGGTATAGGACTGTGCCATACAGGTATAGGACTGTGCCATACAGGTATAGGACTGTGCCATACAGGTATAGGACTG
>JAOQGN010220885.1:0-10635 GCA_027564295.1 Himantozoum antarcticum | reverse complement strand
TTTGTTTTTTTTATTTCATCAACAAATTAAATTAAATTTAATGTAATATTAATTTAACTTATTGATAAAAACAAGCAAACCCTACCAATCAGACTCAGCACCAAGTTGGCATTTGATGCAAACTGGGGTCGTCTGGACTCTGCTCCCGACTTTGCTTAACATGCCTATCCAGTAAAATGCTAAGTATTAAGCCTATCGAGGTTCTCTGATTAAATATTTTGCTCCCAGAGTCTATATTTAGATCACAAGTACCTGAGCGTCATTGTCAAATGAGTCAAAGAAGACACCTAAACCATTCCAGTTGTCTCTGGCCCCAAACACAGGGCCGGTCAATGCCTCCTTCTCCATCGTATACCAGAAGGCCTGAAAATGTATTACAACACAACAAACTTTAACTCATTAATGAAGCGATGGATAGAAGATAGAGATTTAATTTAGTCACACTTTGTAGGCAGTTCACATCTAGTTTCCGTCTTGTGCATAATGTCACTACTGATTTATTGTACAAGCTCATGATTAATGTCGCATTTTCAACCCCAGAAGAAACTTAATATAAAATAAAAATAATGTGTAAAAGTCACAATTATAGTTATGAACTAGTAATAGCATTACCAGTGTGTCAGTATCTAGTACAGATACGCATCACTCGGTGTCTACCCTCTGGGAACAATGACAGCTGTGTTTACATCTAACCAAACACCCAGCCAATAGCTCATATCTCACATTTATATTCCTCTCTTATTATTCCTTGCACACAATTGTGTGGCATGGTCCTCTTGACTATTAAGTAAGGACAAATCAATGAAGACTAAAGTAATGTACGTACCAAACCATCAGCACCAACTCTGCCTCTGCCCGACACTTTAAACGTCAGCTCAACCTCCCAGTTATCAAACTCCACGGGCAGCTTGTTCCATATCAATCCTGCAAAGCGTCAAAATAACAAGTTATAATATATAGATAAACCCTTACGTGAACGGCTACGCATTCTCTAATGATCTGACAACTAACGGTTGCTCCCTGCCATTTTAAAACAATTACTAACTACTGTGACAAAACTAAGTCTCCATTTTATCGTCAAGCGCGGCTCGTACAAGATATGAAGCCTAACTAATCACCATGACTGTAGCTAGATAGTTTCACCATCAACACGGGAGTACCCCGATGATCAGGTAAGCCAGGTGGTTCAGCTATTGAGGACGTCAAATATGGAAAGAAACTGTTGACTTTTTGACCCCTGTTGACCTATATCCATTCTATGTCGGAATCGATTTCCGTGCCGTGTCCAAAATATATACATGTTACAGTATCACATGTGCCCAAAATGGTGGCAGGGCTACGTGTGTCACCCATGTGCCCATTCATAACCTGCATAATCCACTGCAGCGGATGATCCACTGGTAATATAGTGGACACTGGTCATTAGTAATATAGTGGACACTGGTCATTTGGTAATATAGTGGACACTGGTTATTGGTAATATAGTGCACACTGGTCATTGGTAATATCCGTTGCGGAGACTGGCCAGATGATGTCATAATTAATTGCGTCATGTTGTCTAAACATGTCTGCCATTAGCTGGACAACGGATGAGGACTTACTTGTTGTCTACAACTTCCTATTTACTACAACAATTATACAGTACTGAAAATACTAATATACTATTTAGAGGGGAGAGGGAGGCAATTCTTACCTCTCTGGCTCTTTAGGGAGGGAGCAAGTCTAACAAAGTCATCACTGGCTATGGCATCTGTAAATAGGAATTACAATAAATTTGACACTTGATATCGACAACACAGATCGTCATGAGATGCTGATCATGCCATCCTATAATCATAACATGGCATACCACACAGCAAAGCTTGGGTGTGCCTGACTAGAGTAACTGAGTATCACCCTTGAAGTCACATCAGAGAATGTACCAATCCCTGTGTAAGACTGACTGCCCACTGAGTGTGCTTGAGGCTCACTTTGTCACACACTCACCTTTCAGCACTTCACTGCAACTGTTTCTTATTACACTGTCGGCAAACATCTGGTGGTTGTGTTTACTGTTAGACATTAGGGGCATCGCAACAATTCATCAAATTTTATATTTCATTTTCCAGTATTGAATCGCAACTCAATTTTTGATTTTACTTTGTAAGCAGTTTATTATCGTTGCTTTCCATTTTAAATTTCTCCAATTAATTGATTAACCATAATCATTGATGATGATCTGTGCCTTCCGAGTGAATCAGTTCACTTTTCATTTAGAGGGATGAAATATGGTAAAGCAAATTCTGGAACTTGTTTAACTAAACACAATGTACAGGTATATAGAGTTTATTAAATCAGGCTTAGCATACTTAATTAGACTGCCAAACTGTATTTATTACTTATATGCCTACTTTTGTTTTTCTTTAAGAATATAGAGATAGTGTGGTTATTAATTTGACTATATTTAACATCAATATAAATGTAATAAATTAATAAAATCAATTATAGTATTATTTATAGGCCTAAATAGATTTTGAAGAGACGAATAATTAATTATAAATATATAATATATAAAATATAATACTGGCTTGGAATTTCTGATAGCAAACTTGTTTCTGTGGCTATGATCCGCTCATTGTAATTTTCAAAAAAAATAGCTTGCGATTTGTATTTGGAGTTTAATAAACCGGATACATACTCCATGTATCCAGTTTTCAAATATGCATGCTTCAAGAAATTCCTACCAAATAATATTAATTCCATTAGTTAAGTTCGAAATTACTATTAACCCCTTTCCTGCCGTGGGAGAACATAGTTGGGCATGACTAAATCAGTTATAGCAGCTAAAGTATTCAATATACAGACTTGATTTTGAAAAGCCATTGAAAAGCCCAGGTCCTGTTCTGTTATAATCTATAGTTTCAAACGTCTAGTAGCTACACAAGGGGTTTATGGCTAATCAAAGCTTGTCCAGTTTTTATTTCCATTTTCGTTTACGAATTGCTAATAGGATAGGGATTAATGTGAATTAATCCCTATCCTGTCATTGCCTATCCATCAACCACATGCAAATAGATAGCTTGAACATATTAGGCACATGTTATAGTGCTCTAGAACAATAAGGGGGTTACGGATTAGTGTAAATCCTTGAACTTTGAGTTTTGAGCAAGTTAAAGAGTCTGATAATACCAAAGGTGCTTATATTACATATCGGGAGAAAGTTGCTTCTTAGAGCTTTCCAAAAATATAATGGTTGATGGGGGCATCAAATAACGCCCTTTCCTTTCACATAACGGTCAAAAACCGAATTTTCATTTGGAGTTCCAAAATGGCTGCAAGGTAAAGGGTTGATATAAAACATCAAATAATGCTCTATATTAATATAAATTAGTATAAAACAAAAAAAATCAAATAAAAATTAAATTTATTCATTTATAATATTATAAATGAATAACTACATAATTAATATTAATCGCATAGGGCTAAATCACAATAGCATGTACTAACTAACTGCTAATAATACTATACTATTATACTATACTTGTGATACTAGCAGGCAACGCATTTTATGACTTCTATTTCCATATAGAACAACAATACATAGTTAAATTATATTTAATATAACAATAAGAGTAAGATCAGAGGAAGATTGGAGAAGATATGATTAAATGATCTGTAGCGGCTTGAACTTGCAAATCAACAGGTAGAGGTTGAGTCCCAATTCTCAATTCTGACTTTCAGCAAGCCTTCAAACTGTATTTTCTGGGTCTATTCGCATCAGGACCAAAAACAAAACTATAGGAGGTCCCGGAGAGCTGATACCGCTATGTGATCCTTCTCAGTATAGCATGCAATGCACATTACATAGTGGTAAAGGTTCTTTTATGAAAGTAAAACTACATCTACATAAGTAATGTAATTGCTAATGCTATGTAATTTGAAATTTAATTGAAAAGCTATAAATATATTAAGTGACTACCGCTAGCCTACTAAACCAATTGAATTGTCTGGTCGTGGGTAGGGCACGGATGGGATGTCTCAAAGTTTGGGGGGGGGGGGGTTGTAGGGTTGAACTGCAAAAGTACTAGTTACCTGTTCTTTCTCTTACCTTGCTCTTCAGGATGTGTCACCTCAATGACACCTCGGTGTAGGATGTGTCACCTCAGTGTAGGATGTGTCACCTCAATGACACCTAGGTGTAGGATGATTCGAAAACTACAGGCGTCAAGCGATGATTACCCAATGATGTTAACCCAATCAGTAACCAGCAGAGAAGGTTGCCAGAAGGTTGAAGGAAGTTGTGTGCCTCTTGGCAACTGTCTCTGCTGGTAGCTGATTGGGTGAACATTAATCGGTAATCGTCGTTTGGTGCCGTAATTTTAAGATCATCCTACACTGTTGTCATATTGGGGTGATACATTCTGGAGAGAAAGGTATCGTAAGAGAAAAAACAGTAATTAGTACTTTTTCCTGTTTCAATCTTACAAAAACCCACCCAAACTTTACGATATATGTCATCCATGGATAGAGTGTAGAGTCTCTAATGTCTAAACTATCTGATGAGAGAAGTGGAGACCGTTAGGGTGTGAGATCTAAAGATAGCCCACTAGACACTTTTCCGGTCTTTAACAATCATTTGCAGAAAACTGTAGTGATAACTGCCAGTCATATGAAAGTGGTAAAGACATGGACCACAGGCCCACCAAGTCCTAGTTCGAGAGGAAGCTAGCACTTATGATGGTAGGAGAAATAAATATGGAGGGTGGGCCCACTTCTGACACATTTTTACAATCATAAAACATAAGTTTTATAATTTTTCTATTTGTAAAAAACCAGCAGAAGAATATGTAGCTTGTGACGAGTATGCTTTCCAGATTCTTAACACTTTCGTGATCGAATACCCAAGCTTCAATGCCCACCATTTTGCGAGGATAGGCCGCCCAATTTGGAGCTGCATACTTTGCGCGCACATACTTTGGCTTTTAATAGCAAAGGATCTTCGCTTGATTACAAACGATGATACCATGATGTCCCTATCCTTACAAAATATTGGGCATCGGAGCGTGGGTTTTTGATCATGAAGGTAGTAAGAATGAGTCTGGAAATCATACTGTTAGTATACTCGCCACACACCACATGTTCTTCTGATATTTTTTCTAGAAAAATAGTAAAATTATATAATATTTACATGTTGGGTAACAGTGTGTCACATAAAAAATAGATGACAACTGGTAAGCAACAAATATGTTGAAATATTTTTGTGATTTGAAAAAAGTGGATCTACTCACCATATTTAATTGGTAGACATGCAATATGGGGTGCAGCAGCCTGTTATCCAAACCCCAAAATCTCAACCCACTCCAAATCAAACCACTCCAAATCTTACAATCTCCGGCTAGTGAACGCCATATAACATTCCAACCATTTAATCTTCCATACTATGGCAAGTGCTAGCTTCCACTCAGACTAGGGCCCATGACCTAGGCCGAAAGGTTTAATTTAGAATTAAACAAGCTTTTTTAAAATTAAATAATTTCAATCCCAATTTTAAATTTATAATTTAACAATATTTTTTAATTATAAGGCCAAGCTCAATTGATCATTAGAACTGTGTCCAAAATCTTTAGTCATAAGGATGAGCGAGTGAGGTGTTTAAATTTATAGCCTTATAATTTACGGATTTTTACTTTTCGATGAGGTCAACACACAAATTTATTTTTGAATTTTCCCATTTGGGCGTATCCATAATTACTCGTGGGACATTTGGACACTTATTTTGACAATAGTTTTGTGTTAATTCAATATAACTACTCTCAACTAAGCTTTCCTGAACACCATAACGTAATCTTCAATTTAAGACATCAAACGGCTCTGTCAGATGAATAGATTTTATTTTATGCACAAAACCGTTGGTTACTCGTGGGACGTCAGAGAAAGTTACTTTCAAAGAGTAGCAATAGTCAATGCGAAACCGCTCTGATTTTCTCTGCCCCACAAGCACAAATTCTTGTGAAACATTTAATGAGGCTTGTGGTCAAACTATAAAATAAACTAATGAGTGATATTCAGAACCAATGATTAACCATAACTATTTTATTTGGTTACTCGTGGGACACTAGTTCGGTTACTCGTGGGACGCGTGTGAATATTCAACTTCTAGCCTGCCTGGAATGAAAATTAATAGCAATTTAGTGATTTCAAACAAAATGGATAATATAATAAGGTTTCTGAGTTGGTATTTCACAAAATTTTATTGAAATTCTAAAGAAAATGTATAATAATGAACAAACCTAACAGAAGTCGAATGCTCTTATTCAACAGCAAAATTGCCCTCTAAGTATTTTAGTCAGTAGCCAAGTCTTCCTCAAATATGTACCTATCTCTGATATCCATGCAGGGATATGGTCGCAACCTGATTATGTCAGCAATGGGATCCCAACTGATGTCAGTGAGACTTAACGTGAATTTTTTAAGGACGGCTTTAGTCTGCGCAGATACTGGATCTGTGCATCATCACCGTCAACTGCTTTTACAAGTCCGACATAATGAGCTACTTTTCTCATCACCTCAAATTTTACCAGAACATAATCCCCCTGTTTTATCAATAACGATTGCATTTGAACAATTTCTCTTGGTAATTCGGACTCTTGGATTGGCATGGAAACCGAGCTGGTTGTGGGGGTCGAATCCACATTTTGAACAAAACAATGATCACTCATTGACATACCATTATAGACTCTACTGTGTTCTACAGAATTTGCTCTATTACTGGCCACTACATGATGAATTTGCAAGGTCCCTTTCAGCCTTGAATCTCCCATCTAGAATTAAGGAATATTTTCTTTTTGTCTATATTTTTTCGGGAGTTATTGCCATAACTACAACTCCCGATTTTTTGTTGAGTCTTACTGAATTTGCGAATGCTTCAGCATTCTCAACTAAGATATTCTGACCCAATACTCGTTTTCTCACCATTCTCTTTATTGATCCACCTAAGCCATCAACAGGGCCTTTTCCATGTGAGCTGGCGAAGAAGTTCCATTGCAAAGGGTCCAATTCATATTCATGTTTGAACCATGTTAGATTGGAAAACAGGTAACAATTTTTAAACTGCCCCTGAAGCATCGAAAACAAATTGACATTCACTATGTTTGGGAACTTCCTCCGCATGTATCCAAATATGGCCTCCATGTACACATGAACAGAATGTTTTGTGTGAGCCGGCTCGTCACTCACCAAGCAAATACTTTTCATCCCTATTTTGATCCACACGCAGCAAGTATCAACTGTAAATTTGTTGGTATGCCCAAAACCTGCACAACTGCATCAGTGTCAGTGAGCGACTCTTTGCAGCTGTCAAAGTACCTAGACTGGTTATCTTTGATGTAGCAGTGCGTTAATAAACTTAACCATTGTTTTTTCAAAAGGCCTATAATGTCGCTGCAAGTACCAGTGTGTGCTACCTTTTTTGGTGTTTCTCAACCGTCTCCCATTGCTCCCAGGTTGCTACCAAATCATCTATGCCTACAAAAACATTGCTTGGTGTTCTGCGTAACATACATTTCTCACTTAATATATTCATGCACATCGGATTATTCCTGTCACATATTAATCTACCAATTAACTCGCGACTAGTCGTAGGGAAATCTGAGTCTTTCCCAGCTGCTTTAGACGATCCTGTAAGAAACATTTTCATATTCTCATGAATGGGACAAACACATACATTGTGGGCCATATTGTTAAACGATAAAACATTTAGCTGGTCTTAGTTTCATGAAACTACTTCTTCCTACAGGGTAGTCAACACCAAACTCCTGCTGAAATTGCTCGTATGTTTCATTAAGGTTTGTATGCAAATGTCACTTTTGCACATTTTCAAGTGCACACTGCAAGTTATACTGTGAATCAACAAACACCCACTCCTTATAATTATAGTGATAGACAATGTGTCAATCGTCATGTTTTACGCAACGTAAAGCTGAAAGTCCCCAATCAGTGAAGCTTGATTCTAAATAATGTAGAATGACACTACATATCATATTCTATCCATGAGTTTCAATTGTGGGAGCTTATATTTATTAGTTGTGGTCCGTCCCACGAGTAACCGTGTCTCACGAGTAACCCAAAACATGGTGTTAAAGTATCACTAAGTCTTAGATTTTTGTTTTGCTGATCACTGTAATCATAAACCAAGTGCAAATTAAGTATAAATGTAATTCATGAATCTTTTCATATTAGCAATGAACTTTCTGTTCATTTTTGGTTACTCGTGGAACATGAAACAACCGTTTCAAAATGCTAAAGCAAAACAAGAAGAGATGAATTTGTAAGAATTTAAGTTTGTTGATTCTGATTCTAAGACACAAACTTTTCTGGAAACACGAAAAAAATAGAATCTGTATCAATCCTTTCCACTGATAACACTATTTCAATGTTTCATGCAATTTATATGTAAATTTCTGTACTAAACTGCCATGTTTACACGCTATGTGACTAGCCATCCGTTGATTTTTGAAACAAGTTTAAATTTACCTTCCACATCGAAATGTTGTGAAAAAAGTGACGTTAATGAGTTAACGAGACTACTTCAAAAATTTACTCTTTTTCACTTTATTTATGGACATGCCCAATTGTTAACCAAACTTGAAGCATACTATGTTGATAATATTACTAAATGCTGTGTCCATACATGGTCGCATACCCCGTAAGGGCTCGCCGAGCATTGGAGTTGTTATCTATCGATTCATGGAAACATGAATTGCAGAGGTCGCACTTAGTTCACAACCACATCGGTGAAAGTTACCGACGTGACGTGTGCAAGTAAAAGGCAAGTTGTGATTGATGGAAATCAGGTAGCCACTATATTATTACAGTGAGCTCCACACATTCTAGTCAAACTGCGTCAATGGTAGCAACGTTTTCTGATAGACATCGAAGAAATTCATTGGGGAGAAAGAGCTTCCCACTAAATAATTCAAAGGATGCCCAGTTATTATTTCCAAAGCAACTATAACAGTTAAAGTAGCACTGATTAAGTGATTGGTTTCCCCATGTCTATACTAAAACTGAGTTGGTGAGCAAATCTCTTTTAAAGTCTACAACATCCAAAGACAAGAAATAACTTTATAATAGTGATCAAACTGGAAAACTAGTCAAATCAAATCAAGTAAATTACATATTAAATAAATAGTAAAATTCAAAATATAGCTAAATATGTGGAGGGCACCGAAAATATCATTTAATAACATGATAAATATTGATAATAATCGGTAAAAATGTCGATTATAAATTATTTTATTTATTTTATGATTGATTATCTATAATACTGTTTTTCAATTTGTTTTACTTATTAATTAAAATAGCTAAAATAGCAAGTCAAAATTATACCAGTTTTCTACAATG
This sequence comes from Himantozoum antarcticum, assembly GCA_027564295.1. Lineage (NCBI taxonomy): Eukaryota > Metazoa > Bryozoa > Gymnolaemata > Cheilostomatida > Bugulidae > Himantozoum > Himantozoum antarcticum. Next base: position 1,254 of record JAOQGN010220885.1, on the reverse strand, counting down.
CGAGCTATGGATACTACTAAATCATCGCAATTCGTAACGGAGCAAAAAGACAACTCCCATGCTCGGTAAGCCCCTTTGACAATATGTGCGGAGTGTGGACTATGTATGGAAAAGGGCTTACAGTTGTACAATTCTTTTGATGTCACTATTTTCTGCCTGGCTATGGTCACAATATGACAATATAGGTGGTAGCACAAATACTCTTATCCAGCATTGGGTCAAGTAACACTTTTAGCATGCAATGAAGTATTTTCGCAGTACCTAATGTATGTATAATTTCAATTGAAGTAAAATAAGCATTTTAATGTCTGATTACTCAAATGTTACTGTACACTTTACTACTTCCTAGTTAGTCAAAATGTTAACTGCTTACTGCCAAATTACTCGAAGTAATTACTGCATACTTTACTGCAGTAGCAAATAATCAAAAAAATAAAAGTTGATTCTTACTTCACTGCATGTAGCAAGGTCACACACCTGTTTTTAAGCAGGTGTGGGACATTGCACTTCAATGCACTGCTCAGTGAAGGTTTAAGCAGCTGCCAAATTAAATTATTTATGCAGGTTCATGCCATTCCGTTACTGTAATAATATTCTTTTAGTCATCCCTTGTCATTCCTAGTGGTACAGTTTCATATAGAGGACTGTCATTCCTAGTGGTCTTCATATAGAATACGTAGTGAATACAATCTGTAGCATATATCGTTATTTTGACATAGCAAACATAACCACTACAAACTGATTCTAAATACATGTAATTAACAATGAAAACCTATCAATGCATGGAACCCTCGCCAGTTCATATCCATAGTTTGCAGCAGAGGGTCAGTGCTAGGAACAACCAAACCAAAACGCTGCCCACCCAAACACTTCCTTATATTTGTCTATGCATGTTTGTTTATTCTTATACTCCCTTATGCATGCTTTTCTATTTTACCTAACACTGCATACTAAATCTGACAACTCAATTGGAAATAGAATCAGTCTCTCCATCAGTAGATCTAAAATAATGTTCTCATTAAGAGTAGGGCTGCCCCGATACACAAAAACACCATCCGATCCAGATACCGATACTAGGTGGCCCATTTTCAAAAAAACGATCCGATACAGATACACAACCGATCCAATTAAATTCAATAGGTTTTGTGAGATATAAAAATATTTTCCTTTTTTAACAATATTCTTAATTATCAAATTACATTTTTCAACTAAATATATTTATATACTAAATTCTAGTTTAAATTTAGCAGAAAT
>JAOQGN010220884.1:0-17253 GCA_027564295.1 Himantozoum antarcticum | reverse complement strand
GGACATAATCTCCTCGTCAGTCAACGACTGCTTTAATGCTGTTGGAAACATGTCTTTTGTTATGAAGGTTTCTGTCAGCTTTTGCCTAGCATTTGCATTGTACTACAAGGTCAAAATTGCTAAGGTAAGATATCAGCCTACCAGTTGTCGTACACAATACAAAAGCTTCACATTCTCGAACTTTGTTTCAATGTAATTCGTGACTGTTTGCTAATGCAGGTTCGAAAAAGAATGCCGTGTGTGAGACAAATTAGGAAATAGACGGGGGTGACTATAGGTCCCAACCCAAAACCCCAACAGCAATCTTCGCATAGTTATTTGCGAACTGTCCATATTCCATCTCAATCCCAATAGGTATAGGAGTTGAATTGTATCATTTTCCTTTGCCCTTTGGATAGTAGTTATAACGTATCTCAATAAGATTTGTTAGTTGTTGTTAGAGCTGTGCGATATGACAAATTTCAGATATCGATACCATATCAACAAATATTGACGATAGGCCTACGGTATTTGCGATATCCATATTCATATTATATCCATTTTCAAATAATTTCACTAGCTTTGCAAAATTTACTGTGCTGGGCAAGGTACAATATGGCATTTTTAAATATGTAATATTACATACTTTATTTGATATGGTACCTTTTTCATGACATCTGTACTCCAACATGTATTGTTTGACCTCAGCATGATAGTGATTAATTTTGCAAACTGATAGAGATATAAAAAGATATATTGATATTAACGATATTTTCTATATGATTACACATCTCTAGTTGTTGTTTGTGAGATTTTTGTCAGCAATTCATTGAATATAATTGTAGTATTGATATGATAGATACTATAATTGATATATAATAATATGGCACGTTAATTATTGGTAATACATCTTGTAAATATACACATGCTAATACTATCAGTTGTAGCAGTTGCACCTTTTCATTTACCGTAGGTTCCAAAATTGATATGCAAACATGGAGCTTTCAGAAAGTTTATAGCAGAAACTGTCCCAGTGTCACAAGAAAAATTTTGTCCATTCTTCCTCATGTTTGGTACAACATTTCAAACAATCGCTGGGGCAGTACTGAGAAACACTCCCAGTGTTTCATGGGATGAAACAGAAGATATCGACTTACCGGATGGGGGTCAAGTACACCTGCACTGGCTTGGCAAACCTAAGAGTTCAAGTAACAAACCAACGGTGCTATTCCTACCTGGATTGACTGGCAATAATGAATCTAACTACATACGTCATTTTGTCAAATACTTAGATGACAATGGTTACAGGTTGGTAGTTGGTACTATGGCGCTTCAGTATACCAGCTTTGGGTACAATGGTTACACGTTGGTACTATTGCACATCAGTATATCAGGATTGGGTACCAACACCTGCCACCACAACCATCTCACCATGGATTGGATTTGTACTGGTTGTTAATATAATGACATCAACAACGAAACCTTGGCTGAAATAAGATTGGGTTTAATTGTAAAATAAACTCATACATTGTAAAATTCGGTTGGCTAAAATACCGTGGCATGATTATTGATAATTTCATCACCTTGGTAACATAATGTAGCAGCACGTTGAATTTTGTGGAAAAATTGACCAATGCATCCCCCTACAATGCATGGCATCTTTTACTCTGTGATGTAAATAGTCTACTAAATACTGTCATAAAGTTTTAGATAAGCCTTGCTACACAGTAGCATTATGATCTAACGATCCTTACATCCTACCAAAAGAGAACCCATTGACACTTGATAAATTTGTTTCACTTATATCAATGACATATCCCTTCCCCGGGATAGCTCGCGGTTGATGTTTGTGGGCATGGCCTGCGTGACATGTGTGTTTGGGTTGCAGAGTTGTCTTCCACGTGACAGTGTGGGACAACTCCACGAAAAAAACGTTCTGTACTTGACCTGTGTTCTCAGGCTTGACTTAGACATGCATTTTTAGATTGGGAAACAATGGCATCCTTTTATAACTAACTAATAACGAAACAAAGGTTACATGCTTGACTTGGACTTGATCATAGGCATATATACTAACTTAGTATATATGCCTATGAACTTGACACATGATGGTATCCTTTTACAACTATTTGAGCATGAGAGTAATATTGCATTTAGAATGCCTCATGTGTGTACTATATAAGATAAATCTCTTAAACTAATAGCAGTATGCAATGTAATTGTTGTTTCAAGTACATAATTTTGAAATAATTTATAACGACTATTTATTATTCACATTGATGAATTTCTCTAAGTTAGCCAAGCATAGACATTTTTGCACATTTTGTAAGCCTTCTAACTCGAATTTGTGACCATCATGCATAAGCCTACTGGCTGGACGATAACACTGATCACATTATTTATGCTGCCATCTGATTGGTCAACTCACCTGCATGTGCTATCCTGAAAAGTGATATGTCATTGCTTATAATCCAACTGCAAATTTATTGTCAAGGCACTTCTGCTGTTCTACACTATGACCGACACTGCATATTGTCAGTATACGTCATACGTGTACATAAAAATATACATCATTTCTAATCAATGCATGAACAGACAACTCCTGAATGTTGTGGACAAGCTCCTGAACATTGCTCCTCAGCTGCACAGGATTTGGAACACTGCCTATGTTCATGTATGCTACTAGTTGAAATCATGCAACCCAGCACAATGGGAGTTATTCCCTCAGTCATGAGACAATAACTCACATTTTGTAGGTTCACATGATTTGAACAACATTTTTAGAATGTTTGGTGTGAATTTGTAGTATACTATTACCCCTATTATGCCACCTCTCCATATCTCTGTTACATTCAAGTGTATTTTGTTCTGTCTGTAGATCTGTAGTGTTCACATACCGAGGGATGGGAGGAAAAGGTCTGAAGGTAGGAAATATATACATATGCATACATTCACTTCTCAAAGATTCCGTTACCTTTCGTATTGTTAATGATCACAGATATTTTTTAATAAACCTGAAAATAATTATTACCTAATAGGAAGCCAGACAAATGTTGAATGTAATAAGATTATAGCACTAGCACCTAGCAGTAATAGTAAAGAACATCAATCTTCTTATTGATAAATTTGATTTTGATAGATTTTTTTCAGTTTTGCGTTTCAGAGATATTTAGGATATAAGTTTGCCACATCTTGCTACTTTTGTGTTTTGTTTTGCGTTGGATAACTAAAGAATTGACCATCTAACACGCTATACATCGATTTTCAGATGATTTTACATTGGTTAAATCACATTAATCAAAGGGATAACATAATGTGATGGAATTACCTATTCATGCCCTCCACCCAGGATCTAAGGACAGTACTCTTTAATGTTATTCCATTGCCATGATAACCGTCCCATGCTGTTGTTACTGTTTTGAAGCTAATGTGCTCTGGCGGTCTCTACAGAACTCTAATATATATACGACCATCAGCTAGCTACCTTGTTCTTTTGCAAGTATTGTTGTTTACCCTTTTAACCTCTAGTTAGGTCGGATCCGCCGGCCTAACCACGTCCACCAGTTTGGCTATATATAGGGCCTTGTGCCATGGTGGAGCAGGACTTCTTTTGATACCTTTGTAAGAGACAGTTGTCCTTTCTTTATACTTGGTGACTCTAATCAATCTTTTGTTACGTTGTTGCTCATACTCTTGTGCTGTAATGTCTGTGCCTCCCCTTCTAGTACGGTTCATGCCAACTAGACACAGCCAACAGTGACAGCCGGCACTAACTCCCCCTTCCCTATATTGCCTGGGCTCCGTGGTAATTTGATACCCCTCTTCCCAGAGGGGGACGAATTATTACAATAATTATTTTGCAGCTCCAACATTAAAGGACTATCGTAGTGCTGCGCTAGCGTAGTGCTGCGCTAGCGTAGTGCTACGCTGCTGTGCAATGTTGAATAATTTTTTTCTAAAAGCTTGTCAATTACCTAAATATTTAATAATATTTTGTAGATCAGTTGTAAACGGTTAATTTCTTCTCCTTTTTTTTGTTATGTTAGATTATAGTAATTTTTGTAATTAATTGTATTAATTTTTCATTCAATATTAATCCCCATGATCAATCGGGATTACCATTTGTTCTCAACAGGAGAATAAATCTAATAAATTACCAATCTATCAATTGTGTCAAACAATTGTGAAACACTCCATTCCCATCAAGTTGTGTTTGTTATTGCTTGATTATTGTAGCGATGGTTTACCTGATTATTTATTGTGTTATTAATGGTGACTTTTCAGACAGCAAAGACATATTGTGCATGCTACACTGACGATCTAGCTTATGTCATCAAACATATAAAAAGGAAATACCCTGAAGCTCCACTCATGGCGGTTGGAACATCTTTGGGAGGGTTCGTATTCAGTATTCGTATTCGATAATAAACTTAGTCAATGCGATAAACATGCAAGACATCAGGCTTTCACACTGACCTGGTCATTGGTCATAAACCTAGTCAGTGGTCATAAGCCATTAATAGGGAGTAGTGATAGCTCAATGGGATGAGAACACAGACATCAGCCAGGTAGCCCGAGTTCGATTCCCATATGAGACCACTTGGTAAAAATCCAAGTGATGGTGAAATGCGCCGTGCTATCAATGCTAAGGGTCTCTGGCAAGGCTCTGAACTTGAAATTCCCCTGGGTGTACTCCGGCCCAAAACTAAGAGCAAATCAGGCGCTGTATGTGGAAGACCTTGGTGCTGTATGTGGAGGACCTTGGTGCTGTATGTGGAGGACATACTAAGTAGATCAAATTTATGCTGCTTGTAGCAATAATATAATATTAAGATAGTAACAGGATTACTCTGAAAAGGAGTTCCATAGATTATCATTCCATAGATTATTCGATTGTAGGATAAGACAACTTCATGCATTGTTATTGTAGAATGATCTTGTATCACTATTTGGCTCAAACTGGTTTTGACAGCAAACTAGTAGCTGCAATGACTATATCGCTGCCTTGGAACCCATTTGAATCGATGAAGACTCTGAGTACACCCCTGAATGTGGCATTGTACAACAGACGCTTTGCAAAGAGACTGGTGGCAATGGCTGAAAAGTTAGAATAGTTATTAATATTTCTACTGTCTAGCAGGGTTGGGTTCTATTAGTTATTTCAGGTGGTCATTAAATTAGTCATCGCTGTCCAATGAACATTCTTCATTACTGTGGTCATTAAGTTATTACCAGTGATTAAACCTGCCTCGGTCATTAAATTGGTTGTTAGTTCCACATAACAATTGCATTAGTTGGGTCATTCAATTAAAGCATAATTAGCAAATGTCATGAGTCATTAATTGGTCATTACTGTCCAAGAGAAATCTTCATTTCCGAGATCATTAAATTATCGCCAGTCATCAAACTTGAATAGGTCGTTAAATTAGTCATTACTGCCAAGAGAAATCTTCATTATCATGAAATTGGTCATTGCTAAGATTGTAGATATTGCATAAATGAGGTCATTAAATTAATGCCCGTTAAGAAAAGTCATTAGTCATTGAATTAATCATTAGTAATTTAATGACTAATGCAAGTCATTATCACATTCAATTAGTAATGCGACCCGACCCTGCTGTCTAGTGTGATTATTGTACCATAACTATGAGAATATACATATAATATGATACTCTGTTATTATTGCATTCAATATTTTACAGTATCCATTTAACTGTTGCGCGTTCTACATGTATATATATATCGTTGCTGAATCAGCATCCCATTGGTAGCTAATCATTGTTTATTTTGTCTTATAGAAATGCACACTTGTTTGAGGGTATAGTGAACTTTGATCATGTCAGGGAGGTGAGTCTTTAGACTAAATCATGCAAAGCTGGAATTTGTTTGGATGTTTTTGACTTCAAGACTGCTTTAGCTCAACCGTTGCAAGTCTAGTGGCGGATGGCACGCTCAACTTATTCTTCAAAATAAGTTAATGTTCATTTTGTGATTGTCCCATCACTAAGCAAACTCAGCAAAGTTCTGAAAATGTAGACTACAAGTAAAAGATAAAAAATCATGTTCATTGATATTTTATATCAATGCAGGCATTTCAACAAGCATCACTCTTACAAGCACCCATTCCACAGTCCAGTTATGCGTTTTCAGTCTACGTAACCCAATAGCTTCTAATTCACCAGCAGCCCTGGAGTTGTCTCTTTTTTAATCTTTAGACTGATTATGGAAATTGTTGATTTGGGACCAAGAGTCAACATCTCATTTTAAAGAGGGTGTTATGAGCTTTCAAGTGGAACTAGTTTAAGCAATTTAGACCCATCTTAAATTATGGCATCAGCTAGACTGTGAAATTAGAAAAATATTCAAGGGCAAAACTTCCCCAAAATTGCGGGAGCTGATGGGGCTAACAAGGCTAACCTGTCTCATGCATAAATTCTATGCCCTTCCTTACTTATGTGAAACAATATATTGGTCTTTATTGCAGAGTAATACGATACATGAGTTTGATGAGACATTTACTGCTCGAGTCTTCGGATTTGACTCTCTAGATCACTATTACTCATCAGCAAATGCTTCAGATAAAGTTCACCAAATTAAAACTCCACTACTTGCTCTAAACGCTGCAGATGACCCTTTCTCGCCAGGATATTGTAAGCTTCTTATTTTCACTTGAACATGACACACTCAACCACTGATAGTAGCATGTTATCAGTATGTGCAATATGTTACGGAGTTGTTCTCTCCCACCCATGGACAGCAGAGGAATGGCAGCTTTTTTTATAAAATGTTATACGTTATGTGTCTTGATTGGACGACAATCAATTATATATAACAACAGCAAAATTTACACCCTACATTTTGAGAATTTTGCAACCTTCAATTTTACACCCTGCATCATACTTTTAGAAAAATTTGTGCCAAATCCACTGAAATTGTAATTTAATGGTTGTATCACTAAAATATTCATGAGAGAGGGAGTTCTAATTAAGTAGAATGGTGGGGTTTTCACCATTGGAAGGTCAAGACATTTCTCTACAAGATAAAACTACACACTGCACCCCATGGTGTCGGTACCCGTCTATACGCCTCTAGCGCAAAGCATAGTATTGAGTTGCTATTATGTACATATAAATGTATTTTCAGCCTGTTTTGGTATTGGATTTGTCTTCTACTGCTTATGTTGAGATGGCAGAACATTCCTAGCTTTATTTATTTAATACATGCTGATTGGGACTTGGAAGTCATCACACAAATATTTTACTGCATCACTTTACTGCCTCTAAAATGTGTTTATGTTTATGACATGGGAGCAACTGTCCAACAATAAGTTCAGTAGGTTTGGATTGTGGGGTATGCCTGGCCAAAGAGTCTTATGGTCTAGAACACTTAGGGTAAAAATTATGTACACCCAATGATCTGCCCCCTGTATCATCATGCCAGTTACACATCAGTATGTCTTGAAAAATTAATATAGACTCTAAACTTATGCAAATCATATCAATGAATAAAACTAGTAAAATTATGTCTACATATTTTGTAAGTCATCAATCATCTTCACCCAATTATTTGTTCTCATAAAATGTGCTATCCATGTTGCAACAACAATGACTGTAACTAATGCGTCTTTTGTTGCGATACTTATCTGATTATTGTTTTAGGCATGCCTTTAAAGGATATAGCAGAGTCCGAATACTTAGCCCTACTGCTAACTGAGCGTGGTGGCCATGTTGGATTTGTTGACACTTTTTTTGCCAGAGGTACAACATACCTAGATAGAGTATTTATCCAATATGTCAAATCTGTATTTAGCAATTCAGATGTTCTTAGCAAGATCTGAATAAATACCGGTATTTCAAAACACTAGTCACTAGGTAATATATTATCATGTTATTTTATTGTTTCTTTTATTTTTCTCTTTCTACTTTTTATTATCCTGATGCTTACTCTCTGCTGGATTGATACTTGTACTGCTATGACCATATACTTTGTACTGCTATGACCATGTACTTTCAAGACAATAATTATTGTGAATGCCATTTCGAGTGTCGAAGTGAAGACAATATTTACTATATAAAAATTTTTTATTGCGTTTTAGTGTCACTATCATTATATTATTAGCTTGAACTAATAATAATTTCTTGGGGCATCAAGCCTTTTCACCGAATAGGATGATGCCCCATATTATATTGGTATGATGGCTTAGATGCCAGGATATTAGATTGTCACCTCTTCTAGCGCTTTTCTGATTTGGTGTTCATCTCCCCTGTTGTCAGGCTGTTATGGTAGCTAAAGTACAAACCTGTTTATTTTCATACTGTTGAGTGTTGATTCTTTTTCTAGACATTTAATGTTAAAGAGTTGTTGTTTGATTTATTGAGTTTTATGAGGATAGCCATCAAATACACCTCAGTTCCATATTATTTAGTACATGTAATATGGACAATAATAACATAGACAATGTTACAGAAGATTGTCTATTCTTCGAAGTGTGTTATAGTTTTTGCAGTAGTCCCAAATATTAAGCCATTAAGCACTTGCGTTTCAACTTTCGAGTAACCCTTTACACATATCTGAAATTTATATGGTGTTATATTAGTCTCAAAATATTTGCTTACATACACTTAGATTGCTTCTATAGCTTTGAAATAGTCATTAAAATTATATATAATTATCAAATCAGTTGAAAATAGACGATATTTATAACTAGTTTTATATAAATGCATATTTTTATATGTTCATGTTTGGATATATTGCTGAAATAAATAATGTGAGTGTTCTATATGGCAGAAAATTTTAGCGTTGCTGGTCCAGGTGCATGCCAAGGTTCTGCCAATTTAGCCAGTTCAGTCTTGCTGACAATTCTAAAATATAAATCAGTGTAATTGATATTATACCACACTACAATATAATTATGTCTTTGAATTAGAGATAAAATAAAGTGATCTCTAATTCTTGGAGTTATCTTTATAACTCTAATTATTATTACAGATTTAATCTTATGTTATTGGAGAATTTTTGTGATGAGGACTGAAGCCAATGTTGTGATGAGAGATCAAATGTAACATTAAATAACATATGAAAAAATGATGTCATGTGTGCTAACAAGTAATATAACAGTACAAGTACAGGAATAAATACTTGTTTTAATTGTCCAAGTAGGATGGATGTTTACAAGACAGTACCTATTAATTATCAAGGTATTTCCTAATTAATGCAACCAGCGGTCAGGTCAATGCTAGAGATTATGAATGAGATGATTATTTGGTGCTAGTTTTCTATATTAGCCGAACTTCTTGGAGCACACCAGAGTTAGCACACCAGGGTTAGCACACCTTCATTCACGTACTTACCGTGTGTATACCAGCTATACATATGCTTCTCTCCGTGTAATACCTTCTGTATGAAATATTCTGGCTCAAGATCAGATTCTAAAATGTCTTCCAGCATGCTGATATATGATATGGCCAATTTAAGGGTCTCAATCTTTGTCAGTCTCTTTTCAAATGGAAATGTGGGGATAACTTCCTTCAGACGTTCAAAGGCACTGTTGATGTTATTTAATCGCTTTTTCTCTCGATTTTCTGTTGTCTTGTTATTGACACATGTTTCTGTAAATAGAATTGATTTCTCATATAAATATTTGCAATCCATCAAATTACACACACACAGACATCGTATGTTGTTGTGCCAAATTAGAACATTTTCAAACAAGAAATTTAATATAACTTTCATTTCACATACTTTGAAAAACACATTATGCAAATGAACAACCATCAAATGAGTTTCTTTCGACTACTTTTATAATAATAATATTAATCATATCAAATTTTAGTTTCAGTTGCCTCATTGTAGCTGTTTCATTGTTTAAACAAACTCACCGCAATTTAACTTGCTACTAGGAACAATGAACGGTTTAGCTACCCTTCGAAAATAAAGGCAAGATATTTTGTGTTGCTTTGTGCTATCATTACAAATACCATTAAGGATGTTAATTATTTGTTATTCAAATTGATACGCAAATATTTACATGTGAATATTATCATTTCTAAATTTATGTTGCAAAATAAGTTGAGCTTTTCACAATGCGGCATGCAGCTATGCCAATCTAAGGATTTCTCACCTTGAATGGCTTGTTATACAAATCGTAAATATTAGACTTCAACACAAATTGCACCCACCCCTAGCTATAGCAGCAGATTGTCATTTACTACATCATCAAATGGGGTGCTGAAAAGTTTCCCCAATTTGAAACTGCTATTATTAAGCGACTATTTAAGTGACTTTAAAACTGATGCTATTAAACCCTTCACTGTATATTTTTATGAAAAAGATTCCACACTTTTGCAATCATTCTATAATAATATGAGAAAAGTACAACATGAAATACCTGTGTATGAACAATCTGTTGGGTGACTGTGCATCTCCTCAGCTATATTTAAATCAAAATTATGAAATCCAGAGGTGTCATCATCATGAGCTGGGATTCGGTCATCTGTCATAAGATACTCCATGTAATTCAAATGCTCACTGAATCCGATTGTAGGTTCAATATCTTCGACCAAATAATGGTATGAATATGACATTGTCACTATGCTTCGTGGTTGAAATTTGCTTCAAAAGCGACTACTCTTTGTGTATAATTATGTCTGTTGAAAGTTTTCTTGCTAATCATATTTATTTTTATAGCAACTGATCTTATAAGAGATTGTTCTAAAAGGATTTATTGATTATATAGTTGGCGTACAAAACTTCAAAAAGCTTGCATTTAGCTGACACTTTATTGAAACCGCCTCAAGAAGCTTGATGGGACTAGCCTGGATTCCATTTCCCTCAAATCCTGTACCTGACAAAAGAGTAATGAGGCTATTGAGGAACTTGAAGTGAGCATCTTTCTTTTTCCATCAATTTTACTAAATTTGACCTGAAGGCAAGCAGATGTATAGGGCAAGTAATGTATATAAGGAAATTGTGCTGCAGTTATGTTAGTCTATTAAGCAATAAAGCAAATTATTCTGTTTGTAGTCATAGGAAATTTTTGATTATACACAACTATAATGCATCATTTTAATGACGCATTTTCAAAGCATTTCAATGACGCATTTTCAAAGCAAAGTACTAATATTATATTATATCTTCCATTTTATTCTGAAAGATTCAATAAGTGATTAGCACTTGTAACCAGAAAATGATAAAAGATTAAGATAAACGACTGTGATTTAAAAGGACATAAATGCAAATGCATGAATGATCTAAAAGCGTATTGATAAAATAATATAATAATAAAAGTAAAAACTCAGTTTAAATAAGTGTTGGTAATAAGAGTAAGCCTGTGTATAAAAGCAAATGTTAAAATTAGCATGAGAAATGTATGCAATAATTATGTACCTGTAAGCTTATCATTTTTGATAGTCTGTATTATTTTGTACCTCAATTCTCAACATATACCAGTTTTTCACAAATACATGTAATATACATATTACATGTAGTAATTAAAATATTAACTCAACCAATGAGAAACAAAATAGTAGCTCATGCTAAAGAAAAAATTATGTCTTAAATGTCTCAGTATCTCTCTGTTCCGTTATCATTGAACTCATCCTTGTACATAATTATAAAGAGTTAAATAACTTACTTTACTTTACTTATTATTACATTATACAAGTAAGCGTAGGCCTACATATCTTAAAGTGTTTTAAGATATTACATATTTTTAAGTTTATATTATTTTATTCTGAACTCATCTTAATAAGTAGCTTGAACGCAAACAAATTCAGAAACAATACAATAATTTTTTTAAATAAAACACGATTGTGATTCAAAAGCAATATTTTGTTATATTATAAAACAAAATATTGCTTGTACTGAGCGCTAAAGTAAAAGACGTTATTCAATTAATTTTATTTCTGACTATAAGGACAGGCTCTAGTCATTTCCACAACTACTTGAAGCAATAATAATATAAATTTAAGCTTATCACTATATAACCAACTATCTATATACATGTACTAAAATGCCTAAGAATAAAAAAATAAAAAAAATGACTAGGATAATCATCCATTGACTGATGATGATCACAGTTGCGTAAGAACTTAATATGACTTGTAATGAATAGTTTTGCCCAAATTTATTTTCATTAGATTTTCACTAGTCATGCATTTCCTTACAGCTTCATTGTGCCTATAAGAATGGAAACTGAGCACTGGTGCAGCTGGTCGGAGAACTGTGGAGACTGTGGCACTGTGCCATTTTACGTGTTAGATTTACATTTTACATTTTACATTTTAGACATTAGAAACTCGGTTCTTCAGAAATTAACCGCTGGACCAGTTCTATTATTACTCGATAAGCTGACCACACAGTACTGACAGATCTGATCGATTAGGGGTGCCAGAATTTCTTTCCTAGGCACTACATGCACAAGTTTCTAGATTGGCAGCAGGCTGTCCTTTGCAGGATTCGCTTTATTGTGATCTAATTTCTATGTTTATGTATTACACTCCCTATTCATTTAATTACGAAAAGCGAAACAAAATACAGAGCTCACAATGCACTCAGTTGAAAGTTAATTGATTTCTTATTTGCATTTTATTGTATTTTCAGCAACAATGAAATATAGCTAATAAAACCAAATAATTCCATAAAACAATTTGAATCTGGTGAATTGTTCCAATCACTGTATATTTATACAATGCTTGCAATGTACTTAAGTTTCATTATGTATTATGTCACGCGATGTATTATGTATCTCGTGAGTTGTTACTGAAAAAATGCATAGAATATCCTATGCTAACTGTCTAATTGATACTATTTTTCTAAACAAAATGTGCTGCAATTTCACTGCTGTATACATCTTTCGATAGTAATACAATATGCTATGCTGTGCTTTGAGTAAAAGTAAACTACTGATCAGCAGCATGCACTGTCATACGATTGGCTAAGCCAGTCAGCATTCATTACCAGTACAGCAGAGCTATCACTTGCTATTAGATATACAAGGTATCCAAAGGTATATAGATATAAATGGAAGCTTCCATTTCCACATAGCAGAGTAGAAGTACAGAGTGTAGAAGTTGCTTGTCTAACCATTGTGAATCAACATAATACAGAGCAGTAGAATAGCTTTGTATCATATTGGAGTTGTTGGTAAGTTTAAATATTGTAGTTGTAATTGATATAAAAATAGGAATTTTTGATTCGCAAACGGCAATGAAATATATTATAGCGAAGCACAAAAATAACTCTTTGTTTGCCATTTCCAGTAATGATTCCTGTGCTGTATCCAGACCCGGGGGTCATTATAGCAGTGGGCAATTATCATTTGTGCTACCAATTCGCTCATATGTGTCATGTGTATCCCATGTGTGCAAATATCTCACATAAACGTTCAGTCGTGAACTGCAGTGGGAGAGATACAGATTGTTGCATTTGTCACCAGTAGCAGGAGCATACATGTAACTGTGCTACACTGCTTACACTGAGATATACAGATTGTTCATTTTTGTGCTCAAATCTGGCAAATGCATAAAATATTCTTTGTATACAGTCATGTATAATTACACTCACTAGTGTGAACCTAATTGATCAAAATGAGTTCTTTGTACCTGTTTAGCTGAAAATAGGTCAGTTTTCACAGTCAGAGTTACCTGTTATATGTAATCACACTAAAAAAAAGTGTACTTTTACTATACTACTGGTATAAAGACACATTTATAATTGTCATGTCTGTATAATTATACAAAGTTTATGTCTACATATGCTGTTCAACTAGTGACAAATGTTGTATTTCATCCACTTTATGACACTCGTCAGTCATGTGCTGCTGTATTTATGACATATTTAGGTTTTCATTTCATTGTGTATCAGCAGTGTTAAATTTTCTCTAGTTAGATTAGTGAACAGATATTGTTTATACTGACATTTTAGTTATGTAAACATTTCCATCCATTGGGGTCATCATTAGCTAATTTGCTAGCTATCACTGGAAAAAAGATATTGCTAAGACTTTCCTCTGCTGGTGTCAGCAGGCTTGTGAAGAAGGGTATTAGAAGTGATATTTATATCTTACATGGGTATGACCAGCACTTTGAACAACTTAGCTTTCCACTCAAGAGATACATACGTCTTGACACATTATGCAGAACTTTTTTATCAGTTTGCCTATCTTATTTTCTAGATTTGATGTAACGTGTAGACACATGAAAAGCATACATGAATTGCATTCAGCAGAGTATGGACAGAGGTGACTATAGTTATATTACACCATCTATACCTCCTCTAACCAGACAAGTACCCACAGACTCATCCGAGAGTGCCAACTCCTACTCAGACGACGACCAATATACCAGTGCATACAACAGCCATCTAGACGGTCGCAAGAGAGCAAGACAAGATATTTGTAACAGTAGTTCAGTGAGTCCGGGTACTCCTAATATAAAAAAACTCAAAACTGAGATTGACGAATCAACTACTTTAAACTTTGAAGGAGTTCATGTGCAGCGTGTTATGGCTAATGTACGAGAACGACAACGTACACAGTCGTTAAATGACGCATTCGCACAGCTCAGAAAAATTATACCCACATTACCATCTGATAAACTGAGCAAAATACAGACATTAAAGTTAGCGACGCGTTATATAGACTTTTTGTGTCAAGTACTAAGAAATGATGAAATAGAGGTCAAAGTTCCAGGGTGTAACTACATGGCACACGAACGTCTCAGTTATGCGTTTAGTGTGTGGAGGATGGAAGGTGCGTGGTCTGGTCAGATGCACTGACATGTGGGAGAGATCAACATTTCCTAGCAATGCACCAGGACAGGTTAGTGTATTAGCGAGCTATTTGTGATCTCGACCAATAATAAGGATTTGAATTATACGGTGGGCTCACAGCCATCTTGTCACGAGTAGGGAACCCGTGAACTGAAAGTATCACCTAAATTTTTTTTCCTATTCAGGCTTTGTCCTTTCGACTCGCCAAAACGATTTTTAAATATTTCTTACACATTAATTTGGGCTGTTGCTTAAATGCTTCAAATAAAATATACATGTACATAGAAGATACGGCTGTAGAATTAGGATGGTAGATGTAATCAATAGGCTCAACCTAGTTTATTAAATCTATCATAAACTTTTGCTAGAGGTAATAAATTTATATTAAAAGATTTGACTGAAGAGTATTAAAGATTCACCGCCAAGTTCCTTGTAGAACGTTAGATTGAGATCATTTTCTTAAATATACAGTTACAATCAAATAGAACAGAAACTAAAACCAGTGCACCTTAGTACTTCGTTCAAAGCCAAATATATCAGCTTAGTCCACAGTTCTACAAGTTTATACAGTTCTTTGTATAAAGTTCTACAAGCAACCTTATACATGTAGTTGAACAATATCAACTGTAATTAAATATATATTAACATTATATATATACTAATGCATTAAAATAATAAACTATAACTATTGTAGCATCACAATTTTGAAGGAGTTCTGCTATAACTGCAGCATTACGGTTACATTGCAAAATATCTAATCATGATTTGCAGATTACTCTGTATTACACATAATTATTTAGTTTAAAATTGTGAAATATAAATATGACCACTTATATCTGTGAAATGTACGTATATGCATATAAGCGAAATGAATATGACCCTGTCTGATTGTGATTTTTTTGGAATAGTCAGAACTCAGAAGCTATACCTTATACGATAGGATCAGTTTATCTTTATTGGGACTGAAAAGAGAATTTCCAAGTGCCACTGCACATAGGAAACTTGATTAACCAAATTATTTATTTAAAAAGTGATCTATTGCATGGTCATACTTGGCATATGTGTAATTCAGTAAATATATCTTAATAATGAAAGGTGTCAAATCTAACCTCAATACTTAACTGAGGATGCCATTACATGCTTAATGCCCACAGCCAAATTAATAATTAATTTTGGTTAAACTTTTGCTTTCATTCATTGACCAAAGCTCCAGTCTGCTATGTTGCCTTGTATATATGTGATATATCATACAGTGCCACTCTAGCAACCAGTAAGTAGTGATGGTTTATTGACACTTGTACCTTTGATTGTCTATGGTCTTATTTGTATTATAGATGGTAATGAACAATTGAGTATGTGCTTCACTCATTCACTCCCTCCGAGGTCCGGTAGATGTTTTACCCCAAGTACCAGACAAGCCAAGAACACCAAGCCGCCTGCAGACAGAAACGATGATAATAACTACACATTATGACGGTCTAGCCCACTATATTTTTTACTTATTGGTTTGGTGCTAGTTTTTGGAAAGCTATCTTCTTGTTCCAAATTTTCCACCCTTTATATATTTAAATGTCTTCTATTTTGTATTTATTACAGTTTTATGCAATTGATGACTTTCTGTATAATGTAAAAATATTTTCTCCTTTGCTCTAAAAATGATATAAAGAAGTAGATGATAATTTTTATGATCAATAAGCTCAATAAATGACACATGTGCATCGTGTAACCCCGATTTTTGCAAGATGCTATTAAATTTTATATCAACTCGAGGCTATGATAATTTAAAATATGTTCTACATCATGCTGTAATATACCTGGTACAATTCATAAATCAAAATATATATATTAATATCATAATTATTTACATAAATTATTTCACGTATCATTACCTTTAAATTGTGTGATATTTGTATGGTTTCTGTAGATGCTACAGCTGTAACCATTTAACTAGTCCAGGTTGATGCATAAAATTAAGTTGCTAAAATAAATCTATGAGCTAGAAGTGCATTGTTGTGTTATTGCTTTGCTTCTAGCTTCATTATGTTCTGTCTCTCAATCCTGTAGTCAATTTGTGTAATTGTGTGAAGGCAATCTTCAGAACATGTATGCTTCCACTTAGCTCCTCCAGTTGTAAATAAGATATTTTGCACTGGCTAACCTGTTATGCCTACACTAAAAGAGTAAAAATGCTATAATATAATTACAAACATGAAGGTGCAAGAAAATCTGCTTACAATTATCATGATGTAACTTCAATAAAACACATGTTGGCACTCAGAAACCTGCTGGTGAAATAGATTCCACGTGCAGACGATATCAGGTCAGGCAAGTAGACCCTCAAAACAAGAGTGTCCCAATAAAGAGATTTTTTGAATTGATTCACCATCAAGATTTACTCTAAAATGATTCACCAATTAAATTGAACTTGATGCCTATTTTCAACCGTAAGATAGATGCCCCCCCATTCTTTAGAAAATATCTAAACCCAATCAATATAAGATAACT